>JAFEMH010007436.1:0-89965 GCA_022495995.1 Adenophora triphylla var. japonica | reverse complement strand
TAATCAATACACAAGCGTTGAGTACCATCTTTCTTCTTTACAAACAAGATGCGGGTGCACCCCGTGAGACACCGATGGGTCCGATGAACCCTCTATCAAGTAATTTCGAAGTTGTGTCTTGAACTCTTTTAATTGGCCCGACGCGTTCGTATAGTGCTTTAGATATTGGTGCGGTGCAGTACCCGACTCAATACATAACTCAAGTTCTCGATCGGGTGGCATCTTTGTACTCGGTAGAAAATATATGCAGAATTCACGAGCAGTAAGATAATATGCTCCGGTTTCACTTCTTGGTATATTCTTATCAACAACGTATGCAAGATAACGAGCCTTGACCTTGGGATAATAATTTTCTAGCTTTCAATGCGAAATAACATGAATGCCACACCTGACTACATCACCCTCAAATACAAAATCAGAGTGTTCACAGGCATAGAAAAAGTTACCTACTTTTCGGTGGCAATCAACGAATGCGTGATGCATGTAAAACGAATCATTGCCAAGAATAAAATCACTGTATTGGTAACTCAACTTGGAATTGACATATAAGGTGTGGTCACCTGAAGTAAATCACATTTCCTATAAACATGTGATGGCTAGCAATACAATCTCCAATTGGAGAAGATACTTGGCTACCACTGTAAGGAAATGAGAATCGGGACAAATATGCAAATGTGACACAAAATGAGATCTGACATAGGAATGAGATGAGCCTGGGTCTATAGGAACTCGCGCTCTCGTACTATAAAGAAAAATAGTACCTCCTATCCACTTTGCCGAAGACTCGGCCGCGTCTTTGGTCAGCCATAGCAACCTACGACCTGAATCTTAGGCCGACCTTGATATCCCTCTCTTAACCCCTAAAGCGTATTGTCCATTTCGGCCTTATCGACATCAGGTTCCCCACCCAAGTAGGGAGGTTTCATTTTTCGAAACTTCTCCAGGAAACGGTAATAGTATAATTAACTACCCTATCCACTGTGGTGTTACATTTGTCACTTACCTACATTACCTTGCCTATTTTCATTAGCTATCACCTTGACTATGGCTGCAACATGTTTCTCATATCATTATTTTGTCCACGGACCATTTACGCACGAGGATTTTCGGGTTGTGATTACCTCTTTTGCTAGCTCCCTCGAGCCTATCCATCTCGCCCTATAAATAAACACTCGACGTTAATAACACGGCCCATGGAACCAACCCGCCTAGGTATCCCGAGGCTAAGAGCTAGCCGGTGCTCGATACGTGCAGTCGCGACCCTCGGTTACGAGGTCCTATATGGATTTCGAACGGGCAGTGCGTAGCCTGCATATTTTCAACTTAGCACCGCCTTACCCCGCTTATAAACTGTATAAAACACGCCAAGCTTGGCTCAAACACCACCAGCAAATACGAACTAACATCGCGGGCCCAACGCAGCTGTAGCGACAGACATGAGAATGACTAGAGTTATACACAAATCTATACGAGGCTGGCCTGTATCATGACGGCACAAAAATCTGACATAAGCCCCAAGATAGACATTATATATGGCTACCCAAATACATAGTTTAAGTAACTCGGTACAAACCATACGTCCTCACAAACATAAATACATAAAAGCTATGCATTAACTACCCAAAAGAGCAATAGCACATCCGAGATCCCCAGCCCCCAGTCGTACCTCAGCTAGAGAGCATGAGATCTAAGAAAAACAAATAAACAAGGAAACGGGGTGAGTCGAAACTCGGCAAGTTACTAATGCGGCTTCTATGACATGCTGTCATGCGCCGTGAGTATAATAATATGGAAACATTCTTAATAAGTAATGTTATCATCAATGAACACATAACACGTAAATGAGAGATTATTTCACTTTCATCATGCAT
Organism: Adenophora triphylla var. japonica; assembly: GCA_022495995.1. NCBI lineage: Eukaryota > Viridiplantae > Streptophyta > Magnoliopsida > Asterales > Campanulaceae > Adenophora > Adenophora triphylla. Next base: position 88,094 of record JAFEMH010007436.1, on the reverse strand, counting down.
CATATAATGCGTAGTAAACACATAACGAAAGGATATGTGATCGAGGTTCTTCTTCCGATCGTCTTCTCCGGCCTTATCTCTCCTTATCATTTCGTAACTTTTGTTCTTTGATGTACGTATTCTTTGTCGCATGATGCATATCAATCCCGAATGCTTTCTTGTTGCGGTACAATGATGATTCTCTCAGGTATCAAAGTGTCAAATCTAGTGGATTCAGTTCCTCTGACTGGAAATCCCCAGTATATAGCTAGCGAAAGTCACGTGTATTCACTATGGAGTTGGAGCTAGTAGGGCGTGGGCCACGAGATGTGAACGCCCTCGGTTATTACATAGCCCCCGACCACCACGCAATAACCTAACGTCATCCTTACCCCCAAACACATAAATAGCTGGACTCAAATAAAATACTGAAATAGTGTTTACTAAACATAACTATATCGAACTAGGCCCCCAAGTAGTGGACACATTCACTGACCACATGAAACAGATATACTCATTTTGTTCATACATAACATATAACTTCAATACAATATTTACTAGTATCAATCAGCATATATCATATTAATGTGTCCACCGTAACCTACTCAAAAGTCATATTCGGGTCCATAAGTGCAGACTCCCAAATAAACTAATAACGCGGTCATATTGTACTTAGAATCACATTTATTTGCGTTTATATAATTGCAAATAACACTATAACGCATTATAAGTCACATATTGTGCCTCGCACATATTGTGTCATTTCTAGTAATATTAATCACAATTATATTTAATTACAAATTATAATTTTATTGCTCCAAATTTATTGTAGAAACTCATTTTACAACTTGGGTAATTACTCATTCCACACCCCAAATCGACCCCGTTTAGTCTTTGCCTAATTTTGAGCCATAATTATTAATTATGGTATCACTACTGCACCGCCCCAAAATTACTATTATTATGAATAATAACAATTATTTGGATAAATTTAATTATATGCTAATAAAAATTATAAACAATATTATTGATATCTACAATTCCATATTTTGCGGTAAAAGTATCATATATAATATGTATGAACATTATTATAATTAAAAAAAAGGGAATATTAACTTACCTACTATCGAAATTAAACGGAAGAAATTTAAATCTAATCGGGTAGAAATGATCTATTCGGCTCCGCGGTGCGATGGTGCGCGGTCGGATGGGAGAAAGGAGTTTTAGATTGAAAGTTATAATGAAACTAGAGTTAATAACCTGGGACTCGGAGGATGAAGCTTCTGTTTTTTCATTTCGTATCCAGAGAGTTTAGCGGCTGATAGAGGATTTATAATTATAAAAGGTTCACCTAAGCACCTCCAACATTAATCTATTGCAATTAAATTCCTAAAGTTTCAACTTTGACACTTTGGCCTCCTTATAACTTTTCATATATTTTTAATTAAATACCAATAAATACTAAAATCAACTAATTATCTCCTATTAGTTTCAATTAGTCATTAACTATCTCAATTTAATTTATTATCATATTAATAGATCAAATAAGTCACTAAAGTATAAAAAAACTAACACAAATAAATCATAAAAATAATGCAATGCATGAAATGATATACGAAATGAGCCGGATGTTACAAATATTGTATAATTGTTACAACAGCACCGTAGCCACCATGTACAACGGATAACGAAGCTTATTTCAGTGCATACTTGAATATTACTTTGCTTAAAATTTCTTACATTTAGTCGAGCATGTATCAAAAGCTAGATCGCTCTTTGTAAGAATTAAGGATGATTTAAACTTGAGTGATCAAGGTGAGAAAGAGTCCACGATATTGCCTTATTACACAGTTTCCCTGCCTTCTCAAGCTTGCAACAACACTTGCTATCTATCTTTGCCCCATTAAATATATAGGCAAACATCTGTTTTACCACATGGTTTGGTAATAACGGTGAGGCAGTTTCCTAGGTACACATTATAGCCTGGCCGTGGCTGTGGTGGGAGTTTCCGGTGATACCATGGGTGTAGGATCTCCTTCTATATCTTTCGCTGTAACTGGAGTTGGAGCTTGTGAAGATACAAGCATAGCTCCACATGAAACAAAGAGAGACAAAGCTATCGAAAATTCTTGTCTATAAGTTGCCACATTGCCAAAATGTTTGGATTGACTTTCTGAATATTTGTTGGAAAGAGTTGTTTTGTGATGGTATTTGCAATTCGATTTTTACTTGGTTTTTATAGTGACAAGATTTCATAACTTGTGGATAAGAATTGATGGCAAGAGTGTTAATAAATGCAATGTAACATTAATTCTTTAATTAATGTCTTCAATATTAATTAGTTGTATTAAATATACTACTTCATTCAGCCTCTTCCTTTAATCATTGGGAAATGTACTTTTGCAAATTTTACTAGTATTGTCTCTAGTTACTAACTTGAACATTCATTCGTAGCGTTAAAAAGCTAACGGGGGTCTGCCCTATGTGGTAATGACATGTCAAACGCCGTATCAATACCACATTAAAAGGGATAGAAGCTTTTTGTTGGATTTGACCTCAAGTTCATATACATTTGGTCCAAGTACATTATCACATGTGATCATTATCTATGTGGTACATGTATGGATGTTGTTTGAGTTTCTAATGAAACTTCTTGGTGTTCTCTCTTTTCTTGGATACATCCTTATCATGGATGGTTTGTGCCTATATATAGGCTTTCTGGCTAGGACTCATTCTAGTAGAGTACCAAATTGCAATTGTGTGAGAAACACTTTGAGAGAGAGAGAGAGAGAGAGAGAGAGAGAGAGAGAGAGAGAGAGAGAGAGAGAGAGAGAGAGAGAGAGAGAGAGAGGAGAGAGAGAGAGAGAGAGAGAGAGAGAGAGAGAGAGAGAGAGAGAGAGAGAGAGAGAGAGAGAGAGAGAGAGAGAGAGAGAGTGCAGTAGAGAGAGAGAGAGAGAGAGAGAGAGAGAGAGAGAGAGAGAGAGAGAGAGAGAGAGAGAGAGAGAGAGACATTACTTGTAGTGTGAGACGATAGTATGAGTGATACACTTTGTAAACAACTTTGTAATCACTTTGATAATAGTGCGATTTTGTTTGGTTGCTACCGGTGGGCCGTAGGAGGACTTCCTCCGAACCATGTAAATATTGTGCCATATTTGTTACTTTGTTTGTGGGTGTGTGGGTTGCAAAGATCCGTTCCGCTTTTGGTTACAACAATTGGTATCGTAGCTTTGGTCTTAGAAGTTTGGAGTATTGGAGATTTGCTCAAGCATTGGCGTTTGAGATTGAAGTCGTACGTGTACGTCCAATATGACATTGGAATCGACCAAGCGACTACTTGGCGTTCTTACACATTCCACCTCATGAGATAAGTTTTTTAAAGTTCGAGTTTTTGTGTGTAGGGTTTGTTTTATTTCCATCCGAGTCCACTATTAGTCCAAGTAGCTTGGATTGGAAATTAAGTTACTTGTGGAAAGTGACTTTAGTCATCTAATTCAACTAGTGCCCTATTAAAATTCCTCCCACATTGATAAAGTTGAGTACTTATAGTAAATACTTTTGGAGCATTTTCAAAGTCTTAATTAAAAAAAAAAGGCTTATTTGGTGTTTTATTTTTTATTTTTAAAAAAGGCGGAGACAATAGGTGTTTGATATAATAGTATTCTTCTTGAAAAATTATTTTTCAAGAATTGTATTTCTTTTCTCCATTTATTCTGGATAATTGTTTGGGTGGAGGAAAATTTGGAAATGGCTAAAGCTGACTAATCTCCAAAATCAAAATGTGGACCAAGAAAGTGTCCCATGCACTAATTTTGAAGTTGAAAAATTTATTGGCACAAATAATTTTGGCGTATTGGCAAGGCGCTTAAGTTTTGGACTTGCTTGCTTGTATGCAAGACCTCGAATTTACACTCGAGGAAAAGCCCAAAGATATGCCGGATTTGGAATAGGCTAAACTTAATACTGTAAGCTTGTGGGACGATTCATTCTTGTCTTGGAACGGACTAAAAGTGTACTCCGTTCATGAAAGTGGCATCGACCCCGAAGTTATGGGACAAACTTGAAGCCAAGTACATGCACGGAAAAACGTAGAGAATAAATCATTATTGATTTGACTACACAAGAAAGGTACTTACACAGATCTGAATATTCATGAATGATTTTAATTAAAATCATTATTGATTTGCAAAATCTCGATTTTGAAATTGATGATGAGGATAAATCAGTGTTGTTGTTAAATTCCCTGCCCGAGTCCTATATGAACATTCTGACTACTACCTTATTGCATGAAAAAGCTGAAATTAAATTTGATGATGTTTCTAATGCCTTGATGAACAATGAGAGTACGGAAAAAGGACAAGGGGAACATATCGAGATTCCGATTGAATGCTTGCTAACCTGTTTAAGGGAGGACTCATAGTCGAAATAATGGTGAAAGACGATGATGGCTCGGTCCCGATGTCCCACAGTCACACCTTCCTTTAGGGGAACATTTATGATGCTTTGAAACGGTCTCACTCTCACTCATCACACCGATGGAGTGGATCTTGGATTACAGTTGCTCCTACCTTGTATGTGCCCTTACAAGGAGATGTTCTCGGACTTTAAAGAGTTTGATGGTGGAGTTGCTGTATATGTGGGAACGCTTAACAACACTCACAAACAAAAGAGATTGGATCAAATTGCATTTGAAGAATGTTTGATGGAACCGATTCGAAGACTAAGAGATGTTCGGTATGTTCCCCGATTTGAAGGAAGAACCTTATTTCTCTTGGAGCCTTAGATGGAAAAGGCTATCGTGTCACCGTGGAAGGAGGTCACCTAAAGGTAACTTGTGGAGTTTCTCGTGGTGATGAAAAAGGAACTTCGTAGAGGTAATTTGTACTACATCGATGGAAGCAATATTGTTGTTGAACATGCGAGCGTAGCAAAACGAGCCGAGATATGTCAAGAGATTTATGGCACATGCGACTCTGGACATACGGGAGAGAAGGCCATGCATTACATTGGTAAACCGTGGTGTGCTTAAAGGTGCTAAGCGCATGGGTAAGATTGACTTTTGTGAACATTGTGTTATTATGTGAACAACGAAGGGTGAAGTTTTAATGGCGGTGCCATTCACCGAACCAAGGGCATTTTGGACTATGTTCACACTGATGTGTGGTATCCGACGAAGAACATTTCGTTGGGAGGTAAAAGGTGGTTAGTCACCTTTATTAATGACTACTCGAGAAGAGTTTGGATGTACCCCATGAGACACAAGTATGAGGTCCTTAGAATTTTCCTTGAATGGAAGAAAATGGTCGAGAACCGACGGGCGTAAAGATTAAGAAACCGCGATCAGATAATAGTGGAGAGTACAAGGATTATCCAGTTTTGGAAGTTTGTCGAGAAGAAGGTATTGTTCGACACTTCATTGTTCCTGGTAAACCATAACAGAATGGAGTCGCTGAAAGAATGAACCAGACCTTTGTGCAAAAGGTTCAATGCATGTTGTCCCAAGCAGGTTTGAGTAAGGCATTTTGGGCAGAGGCTCTTAGCTATGCAATCCACTTGGTGAATTGGTTGCCTACAGATGAAATTGAGGGAAAATACCTCTTGAAGTATGGTCTGGAGAGCCAGTCACAAATTATGACCAGTTGCACGTGTTTGGATGTCCGGCCTGCTATCACGTTGATGACTCTAAGTTGGACCCTCGAGCAAAGAAAGCCAAGTTCGTAGGCTTTAGCAACAATGTCAAGTGTTTCAGATTGTGGTGCCCTGAAACTAAGAAGATTGTTAAGAGTCGAGATGTGAAATTTGATGATTCTGTGATGTCCTTGAAGAAGGAAGAGAAAGAGACTGGTGCTCCTAAGCAGGTAAAGAAGGTAGCATTTATTCCTGTTGATAAACCTGTATATGAAACTGTTGAACAGGTGGAGAAGAGTTCCAAGAACTCAAATCAGGTGGAGCAAAGCCACAATGAAGTTGAAGATTAACATAATAATGAGCAAGAGATAGACCACTAAGAGAGATTCGAAGACCTGCTCGTTTTGATGACATGGTTGCATATGCTCTTCCTATGATTGAAGGTGTTCCCGATAGCTATAGAGAAGCTATTCACAGTTTTGATAGTTCTGTATGGCGAGAGGCTATGGACGAGGAAATGAAGTCCTTGAAGAAAAATTAGACTTGGGATTTGGTGGAGCTTCCGGAAGGGTAAGAAAGCAATTGGGTGTTTGCAAAAAAAAAGAAGACACCTAAAATTCAACTAATTCAACTTTTTCTAAGAAAAAAAAGGGACTTCTAATAATGTAAATAATTAAATTAATTATATACTATAATAACTAAAATATTACAAAAAATATGGAAAATAGTTTCATTACAACTAATGTTGCTATGTAAAGAAAAAATTGGCCCTCACTGATCACAAGTTCCGGATCCGCCACCGCTATCAAGGGACCTGGAATGTTTGTGTTTGAAACCCCTTGACTTGCATGGCAAAGATTGTATTGTCTCATGCTGCTTATCTTAGTTCAAAGTGACAAATTGAATTGATTTTGATGATGTTTCGGTTTGTTTGAGATCATGTTCCTTGCATTTGTAAAGTTTCTGCTTATAGTTGTTGTGTTTGTCACTTTCCTTTACATAGTTTGGGCGCGTAGGGAAATTATTATGAGATGATAGTAAGACCAATTTATATACAGGAAGTCAAATACTTGAATTAAATGTTATTTTTTTATTTTTTTTCCTTAAATTATCATAACTCAAATGTACGAATATAAGAAGAAGAAAGTTCATGTTCATTATTGTGTTCTCTGTTCATTTCCTGTAAGCTTTGATAAATATCGAAGAAGATATCTTAATTTCATTGATATTGTAAGACCCTATTTATACATAACAAAAGGAAGGAAATAAGATAATAACAAGGACTCTAATATAAGTCATATGACAAGGATTCTAAAAGCAGACTTGAAGGATTAAGTATTAGGAAATCAAAGACTAAATATAGGAGAATTATAGCTAGAGTTGGTTTAGGAAACAATGACTAGAGTTGGTTTAGGAAACAATAACTTGTAATGCAAGCTATGTAGAAGGAGTCTGTGAGGAAGTATCGTTAACATGCCCCCGCAAGATGGACGGCCGAAGGGAAAGACCAATCTTGGACATAATATCTTGATAACGAGTTCGAGCAAGCGGTTTTGTCAAATCATCCGCCAATTTATCACCCCCTGAAATATGAGAAACCCGTAATTTTTGAGCTTGAACTTGTTCACGAACAAAGTGATAATCAAATGCTTCATCCTTGAATGAAATTTAGGATTGGCAGCCACATAAGTAGCCCCTAGATTGTTGCAATAAATAACAGAAGATGATGATAACACAACATGAAGTTCACTAAGTAAATTTTGAAGCCATAAGACTTCTGCCGTTGTCGAGGCAACTGCTCTATACTCGGCCTCGGTAGTGGATCGAGCTAGTGTTTTCTGCTTACGAGAGCTCCATGAAAGCAAGTTCGAACCAAGGTATACCAAATATCTTGTAGCGGAGATAATTGTCACTGTCCCCACCCAATCCTCATCGGTAAAGGCATGGAGTGTAGAGAGACTTGGAGCGAAGAAGTAGACCATGAGATCTTGTACCCATTAAGTAACGGAGAACTCTTTTCAAGGTGGCCCAATGAAGATCGTAGGGTTTTGCATGAAGTGTGATAGTCTATTAACAAATTGAACGAGACATCAACTCGCGTAAGAGAAAGATATTGAAGAGTACCCACAATGTTTCGGTATTCAATAGCATTAGAGATGGGTGTCCCTTCATTAACGTAAAGCTTGAAATCGGTGTCATGGGTGTTGGTACAGCTTTGGCATCCATCATCTTGGTACGAGCCAAGAGATCTTGGACATACTTATGTTGACCGAGAAATAATCCATGAGGATGAGGCACAACTTCCACCCCAAGAAAATAAGATAAATTACCAAGATGCTTGAGTGAAAACCGAGTGAAAAAGTAGAGATGAAGTTGTCATGCGGTGATGAATTGGACCCCGTAATTATAATATCATCTACATACACAAGTAAAAGAATAGTACCGTGGGTGGAACGGAGTGAAAACAAGGAGGCATCGGAAACACCGTTTTTGAAGCCAAGAGATAAAAGATAGTGCTTAAGTTCATTGTACCATGCCCGAGGGGCATGCTTGAGACCGTTAAGTGCTTGACGCAATTTGCGGAAACATGGGACAGATGAGAAGTACTTACAAAACCAGGTGGTTGAGCCATAAATACATCTTCATTGAGAGTACCATGTAAGAATGCATTGTTGATGTCAACTCGTCGAAGGGGCCACTTGTTTGTAAGCTAAATGGTGCGAATTGTAGTTGGATTTACAACGGGGACTAAAATTTTCGTAGCAGTCTATGCCCAAGTCGTTAGATGAAATCCCTTGGCTACTAGACGAGCCTTATGCCTATCAATTGTCCCATCTGGGGTATATTTGGTGCCAAAGATCCACTTACACCCAATTAAATTCGAGACGGGGTGGGGGAACAAGATCCCAAGTGTGGTTATTCATAAGAGCACTATATTCCTTTTCATGGCTTCTCGCCATACGCGTTGTTTCAAGGCTTGGGTGTAGGTGTTGGAGGCTCCAAGAACTTGGGCGGGGTAGTGAGACATGCAAGTTGGAGTTTATTAATAAGGTTTGAAAATATTGATTCGACGAGTGATAGGTTAATGGATATGTGGAGATGGAGAGAGGTGTCGAGGGAGGAGGATTGTGGGAACGGAGGAGAGTGTTCGGGTCGGAGTGAGGCCCGAGTAGGTGCGCGGAAGCAAGAGAGAGGAAAGAGGGAGTTTGGGGCTATAGAGTGAGGGGTGGTGTGGGAAAGGCATCGGAAGCAAGTAGCTTGAGTGCGATTGAGAGACCGCCGAGGTAGTGGATTGGAGAGGGGCTTGTCGAGGTAGTAGACAAATGGAGGAAGTATAAGTTGAGGGTCGTGCCGCTTTAACTCCAATCTAAGACAAGGAAAAAGATTGTGAGGGTGGGGAGGAGATTGTAAGAGAATGGAAACACATGTTCAACAAATTTGACATGGCGAGACACAAACATTTTTAAAGTGGTAGGATCGAGGCAAGGTAATATGCACTTTAAAAGGAGGGAGCTGGGTGAGTAGCCTATGAAGACACAAGTGGGAAGATTTTGGATCCAAGTTTGTTGTGAGTGTATGTGGCGGAGCCATGGATAACATAGACATCCTAAACTACGTAGCTTGGAGTAGTTTGGTGTTTTGCCAAAGAGTTTGAAGAACGGAGATTGAAGTTGAAAATAGGAGTTGGGCATGCGATGTAATGAGATAACATGCGGTAGACAAAGGCATGAGTCCAAAATTTTCGAGGCATATGAGAATGGGTTAGAAGCCTGATAGCCCTTGCATTTCAACAATGTAATGGCGGTGGCGGCGTTCAGATATCCTATTGTGTTCGGTGTGTGTGGAGGAGATGTGAGATGGATTTGGGATACCAAAAGATGTGAGAAGAGGACGAAGGCCGATATACTCCTCACCATTGTCACTAAAAATAATAATGAATGGATCGAATTAAAGAAATTCTTCCTGAAGCTTTTTGAAATCAAGGTGAATATAATGAGTGGGCATCATTCTTGTGTGTTTGAGAGGATAAAGCCAAGTGGTATCGAGTGAAGTGATCAACGAAAAACAATGTAATATTTGTTGTGACCATCATAAGATAATAGTGGAGACGTCCAAACATGCACTATAAATCAAATCAATAGGACCCTTTGAAAAGAAAGAGAATTTTCAAGAAAGGTAATTTATGACTTTTATTACAATTACAAGCATTGCAATGAAAATTTGAGTCTCTAGGAATACTCTAAATCAAAAGAAAGAACTGTAGTACGTAAAATCGAAACAGTAAGGATGCCCTAATCTATGATGCCAGCGCTTGGCTGTGGAAGATGACATTGTGACGTGAACCGTGAAAGGGGATTTGGGAAGCCATTCATAGACGCCATGTTAAGATTACCTTGAAGAAGAATGGTTTTCTTGTGCAAAAGTTTAAACATTTACAATAAAGGAATTGGATGAGAAAGTGACAAAGACATTATTATCAAGACACAACTTTGAGGATAGAGTTGGGCGAAAGGTATGGCATTGAATTGCAAAGAAGTGTCCATCTTTTTGACATACCTGACAACGTCACGTGTATGGTAGCAACGTTGTGGAGTTGCTGGATTGGTGTTAGGGCAATAGGCCGAGTTGGAGTTGGGTGAATATTGTGTAGGATTTGAGCGGGGTTGAAGTTTCTGGGTGGATTGTGGATTTACGGATAAACAGGCAACGGTGGCGGGGAAGGGTGGTGGTTGGTGTGGGGATCTGGTTTTTGAGGGTTTACTCCTTGAAGTAGAGATAGATGGTTGCTTCGTGTTCTGACCTATGGAAAAGAAAAAAAAAAAAAAATTGGTGATCTAAGCTACCATACCATTGTAAGCTTTGATAAATATTGAAGATAGATATCTTAATTTCATTGATATTGTAAGTGCTCCTATTTATACATAACAAATGTAAGTAAATAAGGCATAATAACAAGGACTCTAATATGACACAAAAAGGATTCTAAAAGCAGACTTGTCAAGGTATTGCTGAAGTATTAGGAAATCAAAAGACTGAAATCTAGGAGAATTATAGCTAGAGTTGGTTTAGGAAAGCTCAATGACTAGAGTTGGCTTTAGGGAAACAATATACTTGTGAATGCGATCTATGTAAGAGGTCTAATTGAGGAAGTATCGTTAACATTTCTCTTTCCAGTACGGAACACATACATGATTTACGTGTTTAAAAATATGCGGCGGACATGAATTGAAACACGTAAGAACACGTTGGAGAAATTTTCCTTGACCATTTATTCAATATCACTATTATACCCATATATATACAAACCGATTTCCCTACTATCCCCATGGTAAGAAGGACTCTTTCACCTAATCTATTATTGGCTACAGATCTCGCCCCCCTCAAGCGAGTATTCGGCTACATACGGGAGGCGGAGAAGCTTGAGAGAAAGAGGCCTGGAAAGCGAGGCTTAGACAGCCCTTTAGTAAACACATCTCGCTAACCGGGTCATCGGAAGAGACATATCGTAACCGGAGAAACCCACGAGTGACCAATTCTCGAACAAAGTGAGATAATCAATTTCGATATGGCGAGTTCTAGCATGTGAAAAACGGGATTGCGTGCACATATGTAATGCCGAAATATTATCACAAAATAAAAATGGAAGCAAGTAAAATGGTAGGCATAGCTCACGAAATAAATAGGAGAACCATCGGAGCTCGGCCGTTGTAGTAGCTTGATAGCACGATATTTGGCTTCACTCACTAGATCGAGAGACCGTTAGTTTTGTCTTCTTTGCCACCCAAGAAACAAGATTGGGACCAATAAAAATGTGCACGCCCAGATGATAGTGGAACGACTGATCATGGGGATCCCCGGCCCAATCGGCGTGCGATAGTGTACGCACAAGTAGAAAAGTTCGAAGAAACGATGAAAGGCGAGACCTAAAGAGAGAGTACCTTTAATGAACCGAAGGATACGCTTAGCATTTGCGATGAAAGTGAGTGGAGCGAGGCTCATGCATAAACCGACACACCTGATTGCAACGAGAGAAGGGCAATGTCGGGTCGTGTAAGAGTAAGACACCGCAAAACCTCCTACAAGACTACGATATGTGGTTTGGATCTGACAATGGATCGCCGTCCCTGAGCGGACAAATATCCGAGAATGAGGGAAGCGAAGGAGTGGACCGCCAGGCTTGCGGTCCAGAGCATATTGAACCTGATCCAAAAGATCAAGTTTCGCATACCCTTTTCTGGGCATACATTGCAACTTTGAACTATCCCGAGAAGCTTCAAGACCCAGAAAAGAGAGAGAAATTTAAAACTCACTGAGGCAGCGTACTGCTTATCAAAGGTAGCCTGCAAATATCAATCCAATAATCGAGATGAAAGCAACTTAGAGATGATGAGCCCGTAATAATAATATTCTGTCCCACGTAATACGAGGATAATAGTGGTAGAATCGCGAGGTATGCCGGAATGAACAAAGAAGAGTCGGGAATGACATTGCTGCGAAGAACTTGCTGACGGAGGCCAAAGAAGTTATGAAGACGTTGAAACCATGCTCTAAGCGACGGTTGCCTGTCCGTACAAGGCCTGAGGTGTAAACACTCGCAGGCGGAATACTGAATGAGAGGGATCACTTTGAAACCAGGAGGTTGCTTTCATGTAAACCTCTTCGATTACAGAACTCCTGTTAAGGAATGCATTGCGAACATCTAGGCCCAGCTTAATATCCCAACTACGAGAGTGAGCAACTGACAGAACACATGTTCTTGAATGGTAGAAGGTGTTCCTGGCAACCAGAGCTAAGTGTCCTCTGTGCATAGTCCAGTCCGGCTTGTTTGGAGTAAAGTTCCTACTGAGCAACAAGTGATCGGGCCTTGCCGCTGTCGCTCAATTGACCCCATCTGCTTTTTCGTTTACACCGACCCTTAAAAATCCAACGACACCCCACGACATTCCATATGAGGCTGAAAAATGGGACAAGAGGACCATGTTTGATTTTACTGAAGTGCCGTGGAAGTTCTTCTTTCATTGCAGGTTTGCCAATGATGTGGAATTTGGAAGCTTGTTTGAACGTCTCGTGGCTCATTAGGAGAGTGAGATCATTCTTAGAATGAGCAACCAGCCTTGTAATGCAGATGGCAAATGAATAAGGAGAAGTGGCCGCAAGCAGCTCGGACACCGCTCGAGAACGAAGAGAAATTGGAGGGAGTGAAGAATCAAGGCTGTAATTAGGAGTAGCAGGAGAGCTGACTCCGGCAGTTTCAGAACCTGAAGGAGGTATACTGCTGTCGGATGCAGAGCTAGCAGGGCCTGGATTTTCATCAGGAGATCCAGAAGGAGCTGGATTGATAACTGGGGAAACAGGCAGGGGGTAGGCAGGTGACTGTTGCCCAAGATCACAGGGCACCGGGCTATTATTGAAACTACGGTTTTGTTCAACAGCAATCGGCTGTCGCACAACTGGGCTGTAAATTGGAGCAGACCCAATAAGCTGGTCCGGAATAGGCAGTGGCCCAACTGTTGTAGAGGAGCCAAGAATTTGGGCTGAGAGTCCTAATAGTCTCTGTGCAGATCCGAGGTGTAAAACATAATGGCCAAATCTGTGCAACATTATCTCCTCGGTCAACAATTTATTTATACCATTGTCTTGCTACAAGGAAAAGAAGATTCATCAAATACCACATTTCTGGAATAAATATACTTTGCCCATTAAGTAGATCGAGACAACGATATCCTTTACGAGTGTTATCATACCCAAGAAAAAATGCAATGAACTGATTTTGGCAGTAAGTTTATGTACATTGGTAGGGACGTTACATGAAAGGAAAACACGAGCACCCAAAGGTTTTAAGAAAGCGATAATGCGGGTTGTCGTTTCCATAATTTTTGATAGGGAGATAGAAATTTATGTTGACGCATGCGGGGAAGTCTATTTATGAGGTAACAGCAGGCGGTATTAAAAGCTTCAAGCAAAAATTTGTAGGGTACCTTTGCTTTATAGCCATAGAGACAAACCCATTTCGACTATATGACGATGTTTACGCCACCCAACGACTCTCATTTTTGTTGAGGTGGGTGTAAGGCACAAGTCAGTTTGGTGTTTAATGCCCTAGTTTCGAAGAAAAAGAAAGTGGTAAAAGCACGTAACTTGTAAACCCATTTGGACCTTTTTTACGGTACGTGATCATGGCGTAAATACGTCGAGACAACCGATTTTCAATTTGAGTCTTGAAGGAAGAAAAAATTTGAAGTAACATCAGAGATTTGTGAGTCATAGGAAAAAGCCATACAAAACGAGGAATAATCATCCACCACAGAGATAAATAAAAACGAAATCCATTCATAGAGATGGCAACTGGGGCAGAACCCCAAACATCTAAGTGTAACATATCCAATGGATTCAAAGCATTAAAAACCCTAGGAGTGTAAAAGACAATTGACTAGATTTACTCTAAAAGGACACCAATGACAACAAAATGTTGTTCATTTAATTTCATGACTTCCAAAAGGTAAGCTTAAACCGACGACACAAAACTTTAAAAATCGGAGTTGACTGGGATGACCCAAGTGGGCATGCCAAATATCCCGACTCCGAACGTCTCGCCAATGAGGGCAATAGGATTATTTTGTGACTTGGAATTGGAAGCAGGGAAATCTTGTATAGGCCAAATCGGAACTTTACCGCCAGGGAATGGAAATAGTTTCCTTCGTCCGACTTGTCGCTTTACCACGAAAACCACACGAAGTCAAGTTCAAAAAGGAAGCGATTATTATCCTTAGAAAATTGACGAATGGATAAAAGGTTTATGTCTCTGTATGCGTGGAACGGAAAGAAAGCATTATATGGAAAGATTAAAGGAACGATTATTAATAGTATGACAGAAGAAGAACTACCAATGCGGGATATACTTAATTTAGAACCATTTTTACCAAAAGTAATGTGTGTGTGTTGTGTGTGTGTGTGTGTGTGTGTGTGTGTGTGTGTGTGTGCGCATCGCATCTTTAGCGAGTATGGATAGGATTCAGAGAAGGAAGAGCGGATCCTGGAATCATGTGATTTGTAGCACCGAGTCAGTTAGAATACTACCGACCGTGCGAGTAGAAAGCCACATACGCGGAGCCGAGTGAAAGTCCGGAGCAATTTCTAGCAAACGCATGCCCAACTCGAAAAACACCATTATGACAAGAAACTTGAGGGGATGGGAGAGTACCGGCACCATTATTCCATTCTGCGACCACCACACGACCTTTACCTGAGGAAACCCACCTACGACCCCATAATTGTTTCCGATTACCCCAGTTTGCTCCCATTACCACCACCGTTGTTCATGATTGTTACCTACCACACTATGTCCAGCAGCATGCGCCTAGGGGAAGGAGGTGGCGCAGGGGTTTGCTGCAATAAGTGCCGTGGTCTGGACACTAGGAAGTGGCAAACTTCTGAAGAAGCATCTCCTCCTTAAGAGCTGACAGATCACGTTGAAGAAAAAAAAAAAAAAAAAAAAAAAGATATCCATAGAGGAGCAGGATTACGTGGCATGAGATGTAGATAAAGAAGTGAGAAATTCTTTATATTGCTCCTGCCCCAAACACTCCACAGATTCGCTGGATAAGAGACGGAATCATCTAAGGGCTCACTCAGCGGCCCAGTAAGAGCGTCGGAAATCTGAGAAGCACGTAGAAGGTAATCTTCAATTGAGGTGTGCAGATGCCTTCTTGAGATCTATGCAATTTCTTCTTTAAGAGTTTCAATCGAAGAAGCAGAGGTAGCCCCAAACCTCTTGGCTAAGACGGCCCAAGCCTCCGGCGCCGTCACACTAGAATTGAGGTATGGTTGGACAACCGGTGTTACACATGCCCTTAATCCACCCACAAACCAAATCTGTAGCTTTCTTTCACTGAAGGAGAGGAAGCAGAGGCATGTTTTTAGGGTTCACGAATTCCCGTCGGCAAGATTTGCAGCAGTTGTTGAGGGTTGATGTGACAAACAGAAGATCATGGGTTCGAAGAAGAGTTTTGAACAAGGGTGCTCCAATTAACGTAGTTTTCTTTTGTGAGGTAAGATTGCCCCATGACTATTGGCGGTTGGGTTGTAGAAGATAGGAAGAGAGAGTTTGCTGTGGCATTGGATCTGATTTTGGCCTGTGAGGGACCAGATTCTTGAGTAGTCATGATCACGGCTGGTGTTTTTAGAAGGAAGGAGGAGTAGAGTATTCCCAAGATATCGAGGTTTGGCTGATACCATGTTAAAATATGCAGCGGACAGAAGAAACACCGAAGAACACGTTGGAGAAATTTTCCTTGATCATTTATTCAATATCACATTATACCCATATATACAAACTGATTTCCCTACTCCTATGGTAAGAAGGACTCTTTCCTAATCTATTATTGGCTAGTCAATAATATACAATTCTATCAATATTTACATATATTTAACACTACACAAATCTCGGCTAATATTACGCACAATGACTTTGTAGCCACTCTAAAAGAGTAACTTTTGTTTGTGGATGAGCAAGATAAATAGCTTTCCCGTACTTGTCTTCTGTTTTTGTTTTGAGAGTAGATGCTGAGCTCAGAAAGCACTGGGTTGGAAAGGTCAGAAGGTCTTGCTACGGATTTGGAGTGGTTCAAAGAACAAGGCCATGCTATTCCTGAGCCATCTTCTCCAGGTCTTAGCTATTCAAGCCTTCTTGAAGTCATTTTTATGTATGTGTGCGTGCGCGTGTCTAATTTCACTCTTTACCCATTGTCTGACACACCTATGATTACTGTATTTGTGTTCGGTCCTTTCATTGCCTGCCCCTGTGGGCAGAAATGTTATTTGATGATACAATACAAAGGTGTTGTTTTAACTCAATTTAGCTACAACCACTTGATAACTACGTGATAAATGATGATACTATCTGAGCTGGTATCTCACTAAACATAGTGGGAAAGAAACTCATTCCCATATGAGTATATTTAGAACATATTACAATATTATATTTCGTTATTAATTATCTAAGTGAGATGAAAAGTCTATCACCTTGCTTGGAATTTATAAGCAAATTTGGATTTTCATATGAAGATGATGCTACATCACCTAGGAGCCAAGGTATCCAAAGCCGATAACATTGAATCAAACGTGCAATATTGTATAATTGTTACAACAACAATTGCCACCATGTACAATGGATAACGAAGCTTATTTCAGTGCATACTTAGATATTGCTTTGCTTAAAATTTCTTACATTTAGTCGAGCATGTATCCAAAAGCTAGATCGCTCTTTGTAAGAATTAAGGATGATTTGGACTTGAACTGATCAAGGTGAGAAAGAGTCCACGATATTGCCTTATTACACAGTTTCCCTGCCTTCTCAAGCTTGCAACAACACTTGCTATCTATCTTTGCCCCATTAAATATATAGGCAAACATCTGTTTACCACATGGTTTGGTAATAACGGTGAGGCAGTTTCCTAGGTACACATTATAGCCTGTCCGTGGCTGTGGTGGGAGTTTCCGATGATACCATGGAGTGCGTAGGATCTCCTTCTATATCTTTATTTTATGCTTGGAGAGTGGAGCTTGTGAAGCTACAAGCATAGCTCCACATGAAACAAAGAGAACCAAAGCTATCGAAAACCCTTGTCTATAAGTTGCCATTGCCAAAATGTTTGGATTGACTTTCTGAATATTTATTGGAAAGAGTTGTTTGTGATGGTATTTGCAATTCGATTTTACTTTGGTTTTTATAGTGACAAGATTTCATAACTTGTGGATAAATTGATGGCAAGAGAGTTAGTAAATGCAATGTAACATTATTTCTTTAATTAATGTCTTCAATATTAATTAGTTGTATTAAATGTACTACATCATCGCCTTTTCCTTTAATCATTGGGAAATGCACTTTTGCAAATTTTACCATTTTCTTTATCTTTAGTTACTAACTTGAACATTCATTCATAGCGTTAAAAAGCTAACGGTTCTGCCATATGTGGTAATGACATGTCAAACGCCGTATCAATACCACATTAGCGATGACTTTTGTTGGATTTGGCTCAAGTTCATATACATTTGGTCCAAGTACATTATCACATGTGATCATTATCTATGTGGTACATGTATGGATGTTGTTTGAGTTTCCAATGAAACTGTTGGTGTTCTCTCTTTTCTTGGATACATCCTTATCATGGATGGTTTGTGCCTATATATAGGCTTGGTTAGGACTCATTCTAATAGAGTGGCAAATTGCAATTGTGTGAGAAACACTTTGAGAGAGAGAGAGAGAGAGAGAGAGAGAGAGAGAGACATTTGTAGTGTGAGAGTGTGAGTGATACACTTTGTAAACACTTTGTAATCACCTTGATAATATTGATTTTGTTTGGTTGCTACCCGTGGACGTAGGAGGACTTCTCCAAACCACGTAAATATTATGCCATATTTGTTACTTTGTTTGTGGGTGTGTGGGTTGCAAAGATCCGTTCCGCTTTTGGTTACAACAATTGGTATCAGAGCTTTGGTCGTAGAAGTTGGAGTATGTGGAGATTTGCTCAACATTGGCGTTTGAGATTGAAGTCGTGTACGTCGATGTGACATTGGAATCGACCCCAACGACTACTTGGCGTTCCTACACATTCCACCTCATGAGATAAGTTTTTTTAAAGTTCAGTTTTTGTGTGTGCGGTTTGTTTTATTTCATTTGTCCACTATTAGTCCAAGGAGCTTGGATTGAATTGAAATTAAGTTACTGTGAGTGACTTTAGTAGTCATCTAATTCAACTAGTGCTCTATTAAAATTCCTCCCAGATTGATAACGTTGGTACTATAGTAAATACTTTTGGAGCATTTTCAAAGTCTTAATTAAAAAGGCTTATTTGGTTGTTGTTTTTTTTTTTTTTTAAAAAGGCGGAGGCAATAGGTGTTTGATATAATAGTATTCTTCTTGAAAAATTATTTTTCAAGAATTGTATTTCTTTCTCCATTTATTTGGATAATTGTTTGGGTGGAGAAAATTTGAAATGGTCGAGAAACTAGTTCAAAATCAAATGTGGACGGCACTAATTTTGAAGTTGAAAAATTTATTGGCACAAATAATTTTGGCGTTTGGCAAGATGAAGTTTTGGACTTGCTTGCTATGCAAGACCTCGAATTTACACTCGAGGAAAAGCCCAAAGATATGCCAGATTTGGAATGGGCTAAACTTAATTGCCAAGCTTGTGGGATGATTCATTCTTGTCTTGGAACGGACCAAAAGTACCCGTCCATGAACGTGGCATCGGCCAAGGAGTTATGGGACAAACTTGCAGCCAAGTACATGCAGAAAACGTAGAGAATAAACTCTCCGTCAAGAAAAAAAATTTTCGATATAATTACAAGAAAGGTACTTCGATGACCGAACATTTGAATGATTTTAATAAGATCATTACTGATTTGCAAAATCTCGATTTTGAAATTGATGATGATGATAACGCATTGTTGTTGTTAAATTCCTGCTTGAGTCCTATGAACATTTGACTACTACCTTATTGCATGGAAAAACTGAAATTAAATTTGATGATGTTTCTAATGCCTTGATGAACAATGAGGTACGGAAAAAGGACAAGGGAACATATCGAGATTCCGATTCAGATGCCTTAACTGTTCATGGGAGGACTCATAGTCGAAATAAAGATGGACGTGGTCGGTCCCAGTCGAAGTCGAGGGGAACATCAGTTGATTGAAAATGAGTTGGCAAAGATGAATGTGCCTATTGCGACAAAAGGTGCATTGGAAGAAAGATTTCCCCCACATGAAGAAGAAAGAGCCCAAAGCAAATGTGGCTTGGAATGATGACAACGACGTTTACGATGCTTGACGGTCTCACTCTCGGCTGTCACACTCAACTGTCACACCGATGAGTGGATCTTGGATTCCAGTTGCTCCTACCATATTGTGCCCTTACAAGGAGATGTTCTCGGACTTTAAAGAGTTCGATGGTGGAGTTGTGTATATGGGGAACAACAACACTTGCCAAACAAAAGGGATTGGATCGGTGCATTTGAGATGTTTGATGGCATAGTTCGAAGACTAAGAGCTGTTCGGTATGTTCGATTTGAAGAAGAACCTAATTTCTCTTGGAGCCTTAGATGGAAAAGGCTATCGTGTCCACCATGGAAGGAGGTCACCTAAAGGTAGCTCGTGGAGTTTTGGTGGTGATGAAAGGAACTCGTAGAGGTAATTTGTACTACATTGATGGAAGCACTATTGTTGAACATGCGAGCGTAGTAAACGAGCCGGATATGTCAAGTTATGACACATGCAACTTGGACATATTGGAGAGAAGGCCATGCGGACATTGGTAAACCGTGGTGTGCTTAAAGGTGCTAAGATGGGTAAGATTGACTTTTGTGAACATTTTGTTTATGGCAAACAACGAAGGGTGAAGTTTGGCAGGTGGCATTCACCAAACCAAGGGCATTTTGGACTATGTTCACACTTTGATGTGTGGGGTCCGACGAAGAACATTTCGTTGGGGGTAAAGGTGGTTAGTCACCTTTATTGATGACTACTCGAGAAGAGTTTGGATGTACCCATGAGACACAAGTATGAGGCCACTTAGAATTTTCCTTGAATGGAAGAAAATGGTGGAGATGGGCGTAAAGATTAAGAAAGCGATCGATAATAGTGGAGAGTACAAGTATGATCCATTTTTGGAAGTTTGTCGAGAAGAAGGAATTGTTCGACACTTCACTGCATTCTGCTAAACCACAAACGAGAATGGAGTCGGCCGAAAGAATGAACCGATCCTTTGTGTAAAAGGTTCGATGCATGTTGTCCCAAGCGAGTTTGAGTAAGGCATTTAGGGCGAGAGGCTCTTAGCTATGTAGTTCACTTGGTGAATCGGTTGCTTCTGAGATGGAAAGTGAGGGAAAATACCTCTTGAAGTATGATGCAGAGAGCCGTCATAGTCATAGATTATGACCAGTTGCACGTATTTGGATGTCCGACCTACTATCATGTTGTTGATGACTCTAAGTTGGACCCTCAAGCAAAGAAAGCCAAGTTCATGGGCTTTAGCAGCAATGTCAAGGGTTTCACATTGTGGTGCCCTGAAACTAAGAAAATTGTTAAGAGTCGAGATGTGAAATTTGATGAATCTGTGATGTCCTTAAAGAATGAAGAGAAAGAGACTGGTGCTCCTAAGCAGATAAAGAAGGTAGCATTAATTCCTGTTGATAAACCTGTATATGAAACTGTTGAACAGGTGGAGAAGAGTTCCAAGAACTCAAATCAGGTGGAGCAAAGCCACAATGAAGTTGAAGATCAACATAATAATGAGCAAGAGTACTCTATTGCAAGAGATAGACAACTAAGAGAGATTCGAAAACCTGCTCGTTTTGATGACATGGTTGCATATGCTCTTCCTATGATTGAAGGTGTTCTCGATAGCTATAGAGAAGCTATTCAGAGTTTTGATAGTTCGATATGGCAAGACGCTATGGACGAGGAAATGAAGTCCTTGAAGAAAAATCAGACTTGGGATTTGGTGGAGCTTCCGAAGGGTAAGAAAGCAATTGGGTGCAAATGGGTGTTTGCAAAAAAAGAAGACACCTAAAATTCAACTAATTCAACTTTTTCTAAGAAAAAAAAGGGACTTCTAATAATGTAAATAATTAAATTAATTATAGACTATAATAACTAAAATATTACAAAAAATATGGAAAATAGTTTCATTACAACTAATGTTGCTATGTAAAGAAAAAATTGGCCCTCACTGATCACAAGTTCCGGATCCGCCACTGCTATCAAGGGACCTGGAATGTTTGTGTTTGAATCCCCTTGACTTGCATGGCAAAGATTGTATTGTCTCATGCTGCTTATCTTAGTTCAAAGTGACAAATTGAATTGATTTTGATGATGTTTCGGTTTGTTTGAGATCATGTTCCTTGCATTTGTTAAGTTTCTGCTTATAGTTGTTGTGTTTCTGTCACTTTCCTTTACATAGTTTGGGCGCGTAGGGAAATATTATTATGAGATGATAGTAAGACCAATTTATATACAGGAAGTCAAATACTTGAATTAAATGTTATTTTTTTTATTTTTTTTCCTTTAATTATCATAACTCAAATGTACGAATATAAGACTAAATCTAGGAGATTATAGCTAGAGTTGGTTTAGGAAACTATGACTAGAGTTGGTTTAGAAACAATAACTTGTAATGCAATCTATGTAGAAGGAGTCTCGAGAGGAAGTATTGTTAACATGCCCCCGCAAAGATGGACGGCGAAGAAGGGAAAGACCAATCTTGGACATAATATCTTGATAACGAGCTCGAGCAAGCGGTTTTGTCAAATCATCCGCCAATTGATCACCACATTTGAAATATGAGAAACCCCGTAATGGTGTTGAAGCTTGAAATTGTTCACGAACAAAGTGATAATCAAGTGCTTCATCCTTGAATGAAATTTAGGATTGGCGACCACATAAGTAGCCCCTAGATTGTCGCAATAAATAACGAGAAGATGATGATAACACAACATGAAGTTCACTAAGTAAATTTTGAAGCCATAAGACTTCGCCGTTGTCGAGGCAACCGCTACCCATATTCGGCCTCAGTAGTGGATCGAGCTAGAGTTTTCTGCTTACGAGAGCTCCATGAAAGCAAGTTCGAACCAAGGTATACCAAATATCTTGTAGTGGAGATAATTGTCACTGTCCCCAGCCCAATCCTCATCAGTAAAGGCATGGAGTGTAGAGAGAGACTTTGAGCGAAGAAGTAGACCATGAGATCTTGTACCCATTAAGTAACGGAGAACTCTTTTCAAGGCGGCCCAATGAAGATCAGTAGGGTTTTGCATGAACTGTGATAGTCTATTAACAGCAAACGAGACATAAACTCGCGTAAGAGAAAGATGTTGAAGAGTACCCACAATGTTTCGGTATTCAATAGCATTAGAGATGGGTGTCCCTTCGTTAACAGAAAGCTTGAAATCCGGTGTCATGGGTGTTGGTACAACTTTGGCATCCATCATCTTGGTACGATCCAAGAGATCTTGGACATACTTATGTTGACCGAGAAATAATCCATGAGGATGAGGCACAACTTCCACCCCAAGAAAATAAGATAAATTACCAAGATGCTTGAGTGAAAACCGAGTGGAAAAAGTAGAGATGAAGTTGTCAAGCAGTGATGAATTTGACCCTATAATTATAATATCATCGACATACACAAGTAATAGAATAGTACCATGGGTGGAACGGATTGAAAACAAGGAGGCATCGGAAACACTGTTTTTGAAGCCAAAAGATAAAAGATAGTGCTTAAGTTCATTGTACCATGCCCGAGGGGGTTGCTTGAGACCGTAAAGTGCTTGACGCAATTTGCAAACATGGGACAGATGAGAAGTACTTACAAAACCCGGTGGTTGAGCCATAAATACATCTTCATTGAGAGTACCATGTAAGAATGCATTGTTGATGTCAACCTGTCGAAGGGGCCACTTGCTTGTAACTGCTAAGGAGAGAATGGTGCGAATTGTAGTTGGATTTACAACAGGGCTAAAAGTTTCAGAGTAGTCTATGCCTGGTCGTTAGATGAAATCCTTGGCTACTAGACGAGCCTTATGCCTATCAATTGTCCCATCGGGGGTATATTTGGTGCGAAAGATCCACTTACACCCAATTAAATTCTGAGACGGGGTGGGGGGAACAAGATCCCAAGTGTGGTTATTCATAAGAGCACTGTTTTCCTTTTCCATGGCTTCTCACCATACGCGTTATTTCAAGGCTTGGGTGTAGGTGTTGGGCTCAAGACTTGGGCAGGGTAGTGAGACATGCAAGTTGAGTTTGTTAATAGGTTTGAAAATATTATTCTGAGAGTGAGTGATAGGTTTATGGATATGTGGAGATGGAGAGGTGTCAGGATAGGATGTGGGAACAGGAGTGTGTTCGGGTCGGGTGAGGACTGAGTAGGTGCGGAAGCAGTAGAGGAAAGAGGGGAGTTTGGGGCTATAGGTGAGGGTGGTGTGGGAGAGGCTGCCGAGGCAAGAGCGGTGTGGTTGAGGGACTGCCGAGGTAGTTGGGAGAGGGACTGTCGAGGTAGTAGACAATGGAGGAAGTATGTTGAGGGTCGTGTTGCTCCAATCGGACAAGGAAAAAGATTGCGAGGGTGGGGAGGAGATTGTAGAGAATGGAAACACATGTTCAACAAATTTGACATGACGAGACACAAACATTTTGAAAGTGGTAGGATCGAGGCAGTAATATGCACTTTGAGTGGGTGAGTAGCCTATGAAGATACAAGGGGAAGATTTTGGATCAAGTTTGTTGTGTGTGTAATGGACGGAGCCACGGATAGCATAGACATCCAAAACTACGTAGCTTGGAGTAGTTTGGTGTTTTTCCAAAGAATTTGAAGAACGGAGATTGAAGTTGAAGTGTAGGAGTTGGCATGCGATTAATGAGATAACATGCGGTGACAAAGGCATGAGTCCAAAATTTTTGAGGCATGTGAGAATGGGTTAGAAGAGATAGCCCCGTTTCAACAATGTGGCGGTGGAGGCATTCAGATATCCCATTGTGTTCGGGTGTGTGTGGAGGAGATGTGGAGATGGTTGATACCAAAAGATGTGAGAAGAGGACGAAGACCAATATACTACTCACCATTGTCACTAAAAATAGTAATGATGGATCGATTAAAGAAATTTTCCACAAGCTTTTTGAAATTGGTGAATATATGAGTGGCATCATTCTTGTCTTTGAGAGGATAAAGCCAAGTGTATCGAGTGAAGTGATCAACGAAAACAAAGTAATATTTGTGACCATCATAAGATAATAGTGGAGACGTCCAAACATCACTATAAATCAAATCAATAGGACCATTGGAAGAAAAAGAATTTTCATCAAAATGTAATTTATGACTTTTATTACAATTACAAGCAATGCAATGAAAATTTGAGTCTCTAGGAATACCTAAATCAAAAGAAGAACTAATAGTACGTAAAATCGAAACAGAAGGATGCCCTAATCTATGCTGCCCGTTGACTGTGGAAGATGACGTTGTGACGTGAACCGTAGGGGATTTGGGAAGCCATTCATAGACGCCAGAGTTAAGATTACCTTGAAGAAGAATGGTTTTCGTGCAAAGTTTCTTTACAACAAAGGAATTGAATGAGAAAGTGACAAAGACATTATTATCAAGACACAACTAGAGGATAGAGTTGGCGAAAGGTATGTCATTGATTGAAGAAGTGTCCATCTTTTCGACAACTAACAACGTCCTTTGTATGGAGCACGTTGTGGTTGCGGATTGGTGTTAGGGCAATAGGCCGAGTTGGAGTTGGGTGAATATTGTGTAGGGTTTGAGCGGGGGTTGAAGTTTCTGGGTGGATGGCAGGGAAGGTGGTAGTTGTGTGGGATCGGTTTTTGAGGGTTAACTCCTTGGTGAGATAGATGGTTGCTTCGTCAGCCATGGAAAAGAAAAAAATTTGGTGATCTAAGCTCTGATACCATGTAAGCTTTGATAAATATTCAAGAAGATATCTTAATTTCATTGATATTGTAAGGCCCTATTTATACATAACAAAATGAAGTAAATAAGGTAATAACATGATTCTAAAACAGACTTGCTGAAGGATTGCTGAAGTATTAGGAAATCAAAGACTAAATCTAGGAGAATTATAGCTAGAGTTGGTTTAGGAAACAATGACTAGAGTTGGTTTAGGAAACAATAACTTGTAATGCAATCTATGTAGAAGGAGTCTGTGAGGAAGTATAGTTAACATTTCCTACCAGTACAGATATGATTTACGCACAATGACTTTGTAGCCACTCTAAAAGAGTAACTTTTGTTTGTGGATGAGCAAGATAAATAGCTTTCCCGTACTTGTCTTCTGTTTTTGTTTTAAGAGTAGATGTTGAGCTCAGAAAGCACTGGGTTGGAAAGGTCAGAAGGTCTTGCTACGGATTTGGAGTGGTTCAAAGAACAAGGCCATGCTATTCCTGAGCCATATTCTCCAGGTCCTAGCTATTCAAGCCTTCTTGAAGTCATTTTTATGTACGTGTGCGTGTGTGCGTGCGCGTCTAATTTCACTCTTTACCCATTGTCTGACACACCTATGATTACTGCATTTGTGTTCGGTCCTTTCATTGCCTGCCCCTGAGGGCAGAAATGTTATTTGATGATACAATACAAAGGTGTTGTTTTAACTCAATTTAGCTACAACCACTGGATAACTACGTCGATAAATGATGATACTATCCGAGCTGGTATGTCACTAAACATAGTGGGAAAGAAACTCATTCCCACATGAGTATATTTAGAACATATTACAATATTATATTTCGTTATTAAATATCTAAGTGAGATGAAAAGTCTATCACACTGGAATTTATAAGCAAATTTGGATTTTCATATGAAGATGATGCTACATCACCTAGGAGCCAAGGTATCCAAAGCCGATAACATTGAATCAAACGTACAATATTGTATAATTACAACAACAATCGCCACCATGTACGTCGGATAACGAAGCTTATTTCAGTGCATACTTAGATATTGCTTTGCTTAAAATTTCTTACATTTAGTCGAGCATGTATCAAAAGCTAGATCGCTCTTTGTAAGAATTAAGGATGATTTAGACTTGAACTGATCAAGGTGAGAAAGAGTCCACGATATTGCCTTATTACACAGTTTCCCTGCCTTCTCAAGCTTGCAACAACACTTGCTATCCATCTTTGCCCCATTAAATATATAGGCAAACATTTGTTTACCACATGGTTTGGTAATAACGGTGAGGCAGTTTCCTAGGTACACATTATAGCCTGGCCGTGGCTGTGGTGGGAGTTTTCGGTGATACCATGGGTCTGTAGGATCTCCTTCTATATCTTTCGCTGTAACTGGAGCTGGAGCTTGTGAAGCTACAAGCATAGCTCCACATGAAACAAAGAGAACCAAAGCTATCGAAAATCCTTGTCTATAAGTTGCCATTGCCAAAATGTTTGGATTGACTTTCTGAATATTTGTTGGAAAGAGTTGTTTGTGATGGTATTTGCAGTTCGATTTTACTTTGGTTTTTATAGTGACAAGATTTCATAACTTGTGGATAAATTGATGGCAAGAGAGTTAGTAAATGCAATGTAACATTAATTCTTTAATTAATGTCTTCAATATTAATTAGTTGTATTAAATGTACTACATCATCGATGGCCTTTTCCTTTAATCATTGGGAAATGTACTTTTGCAAATTTTACCAATATTGTCTTTAGTTACTAACTTGAACATTCATTCATAGCGTTAAAAAGCTAACGGGTCTGCCCTATGTGGTAATGACATGTCAAACGCCGTATCAATACCACATTAGCGATGACTTTAACTTTGTTGATGTGACACTGGCGTGTTATTGCCACGTTGACAAAGTCGTTAGTTTTTTAACACCCCAAGTGTTTAAGTAAGTACGTTTGTAAACTCTTGAAAAAGTATGTTGTATTTATTGGTAATTTTGGGTGAAGTTTATTCTATGATCTTTAATTGTTCCTTTAATGATTACACTTTGTATTTTTTTAATTCTTTTTTATGATGTCCCATGTTAAAAAAGAAAGGAAAGGAATCAAATACTAGTGTTCAACCAAGGATGAGGCTTTAATTTACCACTTGAATCCTCATTTGTGGACAATCAACAATAAAGCAATAAATTTACCAACGGACAAATTCCGTCGCTAATTAGCAACGACAAATATCAATTTAACGACGTTGGTAATCTCAATTTCATTTAGTGACGAATAGGAGGAAAAGCAAATTCAAATTAGCGACAACCAAATTAGCGACGCATGGTCGGTCAACTTTAGCAACGAGTAATTAGAGATGGCCCAAGTCATCACTAACGATGGATTTAGCGACTACTTTACTAATTAGCAATGATTTTGGGCGTTGCTGATTATGATTTTTCTAGTAATACACTTTGTATCAAACAATATATTGCAATTATAAGAACAAATTTAATTATCTCTCCATAATTCAATAGAGTACTTGGAGTTATTTCCTGTACATGTATTCCTATCATTTACATGTACAATTCACCTATATACAGACTAAAACTGCAAAAAAGGAACTGCGGAGCCAGATCCGCTCTCGGCCAAAATTTCCTTTATTTGATGAAAAATAAAAAAATAAATTTAGAAAGAAATAAGGAGAAGCAAATTTCTCCTCCGGAGGCAATGATTTTAAGCAGATTGAGCAGGGGGGTCGCAGGTGGCCGGATTCATCTTCCCGCTGAACTTAGGCTGAACATTAGCACATTGCGCGGTGGCAGGGCCTTCGGGCCCACTGTAAGTCAAGTCAATGTCCCCAACCTCCACTCCATCGCATGGTAAAGTCTTGCTGCAAACTAGCTTGACTGCAAGCTGTGTTGATGAAGTCCCTCTAATGTTCTTGAAGCTAACTTTGCTAATCTTAATTCGCGAAGGATTCTGTAACCAAAAAAAAAAGGATTAAATAATTATAAATTACTCCATTATGTAACAAAATTTTAATTTAGTTCCAAAAATTACCTCACGGGTGCACTTATTATAAGGGCAGTATTCTTGATCAATAAGTACTGGATTGCCAACATTTTCCATAATGATATCTTCAAAGTGCAAATCAGTAGCAGATCCAACAGGGGAAGATGGCCATGTTTTGACCCTAACGCCGTTCATTGTGTTGGATATTGTGCAATTCGTTACTGTGATTCCGACCACTGGTTCCTCATTGGAGTACTTTCCGAGACTTCCCACGGCTATTCCATGGCCGGGCCCACATGTCACTTTTGAAACTGTAACCTGTTGGCTACCATCTCCAATGGACACACAGTCATCTCCGGTTTTAATGTGTGAGTCCGTGATGTTGACCCCGTTTGACCTTCCGACATGGATTCCATCAGTGTTTAAACTGGTTTCTGGTGCATCAATGTTGAACCGTAGGAAAGTTATGTTGTGACATCCCAAGACGTTAACGTGGAATAATTTGCTGTCTTTGGACTTAATATCATGGATAAATGCGTGGTTCAAGAAGTCAAAGCGTATATTCTGTAAAAGAAAAAAAAGAAAAAAAAAGAGAGATTAATTTGAATGAAATAAAGATGAATGTGAAATAAAATGCAGAAAAAGAGATGGCCGGAGAAGTGGCTTACAGTGGGAAGGCTTGAGCATTTGGTGGTTTTGTGACAAATATTTTGGCCCCAAGCAGTGGCTCCTTGACCATCGAAAGTTCCACCACCGGACATGGTCAAATAGTCAACGTGGTTGAAATTAATCCATCCTACGTTTTCGCCCTTGTAGTTAGCAGGATCAGGAGAGGCTTTGACTATGCCGTTGACCTTCATTTCAATAGGAGCCTTGCAAGGACCTTGAAACTTAATTACTTGAGCCAATGTGAACGTGCCCTTTGGAATCACTATTTCAGCATGAGCTGTCGCTGCACAAGCCTCTTTCCATGCATCCATCAGAGCCTAATAATGAAGAAAAAAATATGTAATTAAATTTTAAAAAAATGTAAAGCTAAATCTATATATTTATCCAATAGTGGTGAGCCGGAAAACTTATGCTTACCTTGCTGATATCTTTATTGCTATCGGGCTTTGCTCCATATTTTGTAATATCAAACTGTTGTGCTTCTGCAAGCGAAAATGCTAACAGCAAACATGCAACTGTAATAAAGATTTTCGTATCCATTTTTTAAATTTTTTTGCGATTTTGTGTTTTTTCTTCTGCTTATTATTTTGTAAACGACTGATGATTAGAAATTAAGGTGTTGATCAACTATTTATAGTGTTGGAAGTAGGAAGGTTTAACCAATAGAAGGAACATTTACCACCAACTTTTTAGCTAATTTTTGAGGTTAGAATGTTGTGGTTCACCTTCTTTCAGCTCTAAGCTGAATTGAAACTTTCTTTTCTCTATACCAAGCATACGATCCAAGTCTATATTTAGTAATTAATGGCATAACTAGAATGGTGACACGCACTGTAATGATGATCGTTTCTTGGCTTAGAAATCGCGGTTGATATGATATCAGTTTTTTTTTCCCTGTTTTTCAGTCATTTGCATGCGAGATTTTAGTTATTTACTGGTAATTAATACTCGTATTTGTGTCCCTAAACAAAATTAGAACCTCCACTTTACAAGGTGCCTGTTGGAAGGCATGCAGGGCAGAAGTCACACAAGGGGCGCAAAATAGAGAAAAAAAAAATTAACAGCTAGTTTTCTGCAGTTCATCAAGACCCTTATTGTGTTGGAACATTCTTGTTCCTTTAATGTCACAATACTCTAGTTTGGAAGAAGTTTGAGAATAGATGGAGGCGGAAGCGTACCTGTTGAATCCATCTATTCTTGACGTTGTAGAAGAAGAAGAGAAGAAAATAGGGAGATGAAGTTCTTCTAAATGATAGTGCCCTCTCTTGATATTGTATGAGAGAATATGAATGTTTTGTATGTCTTTAAAAGCTGATGGAAGACCATATATATATGAGACTAACTAACACTTCATTTATGGACTACACCTTTCACATGAAATGGTGTGAAGTTATCATTCTGCCCATTATTAAATGACAACTTACACCTCAGAAATTCTACACATTGATTAATTTTCTACACTTATATTATAACATTATATTTATGATTTATACATTTACGTCTACATGTTTATGTATCAAGTATACACATTTTGCAATACATGTCTAACAATCTCCCACTTGGATTGCATGAATATGTGTTTATATTTAATAAACCCTTATAATCATTTTTATAATATAAATGACAATCCTATGTGCACATTTATTGTCATTCATATAATTATTAAAGCAACGGTCGTTGTAATTAATTCGCAACTAAACCCACAATGATCACATATATATATATATATATATATATATATATATATATATATATATATATATATATATATATATATATATATATATATATCACAAATTGAGAAACGCGTTTCTCCGCTGCATGTGGAGAAACGGGGCTTGGTTTGTCGCTACGACATACTTAGCCACAACAACTCGGATATCACTTCGCTCAGTTTTCGATATCCAGAACATTGAATATGGATATCCGTAGAAGCTTTGAAAAGGATATCCAAAACCAAAATATTTTTCCTCGGATATCCTTTCCAAAACTTCTCTGGATATCCATATTCAATGCCTCGATATCCAGAGTAGTTTGAAAAGGATATCCGTAAAAATATTTTAGTTTCTCGATATCCTTCAAAGTTTCGGATATCCATATTCAATGTTCGATATTCGTAAGGCTTTGAATAGTGATATCCAGAAACCTGGCTATGTATGCCGCGTGACAAATTAAGCCCGTTTCTCCATATGGGACTGGAGAAACGCTTTTCAAACAGACCTACTATATATATATATATATATATATGTATATATATATATATATATATATATATGTATGTATATATATATATATATATATGTATGTATATATATATATATATATGTATGTATATATATATATATATATATATATATATATATATATATATATATGTATGTATATATATATATATATATATGTATGTATATATATATATATATATGTATGTATATATATATATATATATGTATGTATATATATATATATATGTATATATATATATATATATGTATGTATATATATATATATATATATATATATATATATATATATATGTATGTATATATATATATATATATATGTATATATGTATGTATTTATATATATATATGTATATATATATATATATATATATGTATGTATTTATATATATATATATATATATATATATATATATATATATATATATATATATATATATATATATATATATAATGAACGTATATATATTCTCCCAACTAGTCCTATTTAACCAAATGAGATCAATACTTTAGAAGACATAAAATAAATAAAAGTACAACACAAACTCCCAATATATTAAATGTAATCAAAAGTTGTTACACCCATATGAGCAGTATGCTCGTAAAACACTAAAGGAGATAACGCTTTAGTAAACGGATCCGCAAACATTGAATTTGTTCCTATAAGTTGTATTTCTATTTGTTCATTTTGTACTCTTTCTCTTACAACAAAAAACTTAATATCTATATTGTTGTTAGTACAAGACTGCTAGATTGTTGCCCGATTGTCACAATATATCTTGAGTGGTCTCTTGATACTATCAATAATTCGCAGTCCTTCAATAAAATTGCGCATCCATATAGCTTGATTGGATGCTCCGTAACAAGCAACAAACTCGACTTCCATGGTAGAGGAAGTTACGAGTGTTTGCTTGGCACTCCTCCAAGATACTGTTCCACCGGTTAATGTGAAGACATAACCAGACGTCGATTTTCGACTATCTTGGCATTCAGCAAAATCAGAATCGGAATACCCAACGATCTAAAGATGATCTGATTTTGAATATGTAAGCATGTAGTACTTAGTGTTTTGTAGGTATCTCGTCACTCTTTTGGCTGCAACCCAATGTTCTCTCTCCGGATTGCTTTGGTATCGACCAATCATTCCAACAATAAATGCAAGGTTTGGACGAGTACAGACTTGTATATACATTAAGCTTCCTACTGCTGATTAATAAGGGATATTTTCCATAAACTTGAATTCTATATTATTTTTAGGACATTGTTTGAGAATAAACTTGTCTCTCTCTCTCTCTCTCTATATATATATATATATATATATATATATATATATATATATATATTATTATTATTATTATTTTACATATTTATTGGATTCAATGTTGAGATCTCGATGGGTAATTGTATATATATATATATATATATATATATATATATATATATATATTATTATTATTATTATTATTATTATTATTTAAATATTTATTGGATTCAATGATGAGATCTAATGGGTAATTGTAGGAGTTGATGTGCACAAATAAAATTTAATCCAAGTGTCAAGCAAAGTATAAGGACCATGGGTGACTCAGCCATAAAGTAATGACATCCGTGGAAAAGTCAAATTCGATAGTCAAACCGCCATGTTGGAACGAGATCGTGTGGACATGTTTAAGAGAAGATGAGCGATGAGATCACTAACTCGGAGAGATGGTGGTCTCGCTCCGGTCAAGTTGATCAAAAGGGACAAATGGGAGGTTGAACGAGATTATTGACTCTGTCGAAATTATGATCTCGTCCACTCTCCTAAGTCTCCATTCCAACATAAGACAATTCAGGTGAGATGGTCACCCCGCCTAAGAAGTATATGTATCTTCCTTAAAGGTTCCAGAAAAAGGACCGACCATTTCTTATACATAAAGGTTGGCATTAAATGAGATAAGAGAGCTTCTACTGTTGGCGCCTCCAAAATCCCATAAAAGGTGGGAAAGTCGGCTAAAGTATGTGGGGGCTAATCAGAAGAAAACACATGTCGCGTGGTCCAGGATAGCTGTGATAACATCATATCACCCTATCACTTTATCACCTTATCAAGGTATATATACAACCTTCCCCTTGAAAGTCAAGTAAGCCATTTTTTCTATCCTCAAGCTCTCTTCAATTCAGTTTTAAGCTTTCTTCATAAACCAATACTTACTCTCACACCGGAGAGGCTTTAGCCGGAGAAGACCCCGACTTAGCTTACGTTGTTCATTGTGCAGGTCCGAGGTGGACGATCGTGCCAGATTTCCTTACGTGAAGTCCACGTGTGGTGCATTCAACCAAGCTTATTTTCTGGTATCATCAGTTTGATTCCATTGTCGGGAACAAGTTCATCTCCACCAAAGGCCTTTTTCATCTTCAAGAAATCTAGACCCAAAAAGTCATTTAGAGTTTGACATTTGTCCTTGTGGTCAGTCAATTCCAATGGAGTCTATTGGGACTTCAAAAGTGAGAAACCTTAAGTCAGTTGTGGAGATTCCCACTCCCCTCAAGAATCTGGATGACCCACCTCAAAACTCTCGGGATACCTCCCACACGGGGACATCAAGAAGGAGACACCAAACCCTTTCGGGGTCAAAAAGAGGGGAAGAATGGGAGAAACTGAAAGTATGAAGGATGGGTCGGCAATCATATGCTTGCTAGGTAAGATGCAAGCGAGATGGAAGTGTATGGAAATTGAGGATGTAGAAGATGAAAGCGAGAATGCCCATGTTGAGCCTATGTTAGTGCTGGTAGAAGAAGTGGAAGAAGATAATGTGGAAATGGAAGTTGAAGCAGAGGAAAAAGTGGACGAGGAAATAATTTGCGAGCAGGACCCCAAGGCGAGTTCAATGGAAGTAGGAGGCGTCGGGTTATCCAAGCTAGATGAGCCAGTCCAAATGGAGATTGAAGTCCCAAACCGCGAGATTGAAATTGAATATTTGCAGGTGCGGGATGAGACGGAAATACAGGCCCAAGAAGAGTTGGAAGAAATCATAATCAACTCAAAATTCCCAGAGCAAAAGATAAAGATCGGAAAAAGTTTATCTCCTGAAAATCGGAAGCGGTTAGTGGATTTCCTTGAGCAAAATTTAGACGTGTTTGCTTGGCAGGTGGAAGATATGTGCAGAATCAGTGAAGAGTTTGTAGTTCATCTCTTGTGTGTGGATACAGAGGCGAAGCCAATCAAACCGAAGGCGAGGTATTTAGCACCAGAAAGGGAAAAGGCCATGCAAGAAGAAGTTGAAAAGCTCCTCAAGGTGGGAATAATTGAGAAAATCACATATCTGAAATGGTTGGCGAATGTGGTAATGGTTTAAAAAGCTAACGGGAAATGGAGAATGTGTATTGATTTTTCAGATTTGAATGAAGCTTGCCCAAAAGATAGTTATCCGCTTCCAAGGATAGATATATTGGTGGATTCAATAGCTGGTCACAAAGTTTTGAGTTTTGTTGATGCCTACTCTGGGTATCATCAAATCAAGATGACAGAGGAGGACAAACCGCTAACAACATTTATGGTGGGATCGTTGGGAAATTTTTGTTACAAAAATGTTGTCGTTTGGATTGAAGAACGCGGGAGTGACGTATCAAAGAATGGTTAATGAAGTTTTTGGTCCATAGTTGGGCAGGAATGTGGAAGCTTATATTGACGATATAGTTATCAAGTCGCGAGATGATGATCATGTCAAGTATCTCGCAGAAACATTTTGAAACCTCAGGAAGAACTGGATGAGGCTGAACCTTAGCAAGTGTACCTTTGGGGTGACAGTAGGAAAGTTTTTGGGAGTCATTGTCAATAGAAGGGGAATTGAAGCAAATCCAGAGAAGATCAAGGCTTTGATGGAAATGAAGCCGCCGAAAACCATTAACGGAGTTCAAAAGCTTAATGGAAGAATCACTACTTTGTGGAGGTTCATTTCGCGGTTAGCGAAAAGATGCTTATCTTTCTTTAAAATTCTTAAGGGAGCCAAAAAGATCGCTTGGGATGAAGAGTGTGACAAATCGTTCGAGCAGCTGAAGGAGTATCTGGGGAAACCGC
This sequence comes from Adenophora triphylla var. japonica, assembly GCA_022495995.1. Classification (NCBI taxonomy): domain Eukaryota; kingdom Viridiplantae; phylum Streptophyta; class Magnoliopsida; order Asterales; family Campanulaceae; genus Adenophora; species Adenophora triphylla. The sequence continues at coordinate 53,060 of JAFEMH010007436.1, read as the reverse complement.
CACTCTTGTACAGTCCTATGGCATGAGATGATTTGTGTATCTATTTAGAGGCTTCAAATCGCGTCATGGCGGTAGTCTTGATAAAGGAAGAGGGATCAAGTCAGAGGCCAGTGTATTACGTGTCAAAGACACTAAGTGATGTGGAGACAAGGCATTTTAACGTGGAAAAGGTTGCTTATGCCTTAGTGGTAGCAGCCCGCAAGTTGAGGGCTTACTTTTTAGCCCACTCCATTACGGTGCTAACTGATGCCCCCTTGAGAAAAATCCTCCAGTAGACAGAGTCTTCAGGAAGATTATCGACTTGCTCCATTGAACTCACGGAGTTCGATATCAAATATGAAGCGAGAAGGGCTATCAAAGCTCAAGCCCTAGTTGATTTTGTTTTGGAAGCTTCATTTACCAGGAACGTTGCGGAAATTGTGAGAACAAAGATAGTGCAGAGGCCCCCTAAAGAAAGAGAGTTGGTTACTTGCGAGTTCCAGGGAGAGCTAGTGGATTGCTGGAGTTTGTATGTGGATGGCTCGTCAGCAAAAGGAGGAAGTAGAGCGGGGATTTCGTTGGTCTCACCAGAAGATGTTAAGTTTGAAAGGCATTAAGATTCAAATTTTCAGCATCAAATAACCAAGCGGAATACGAAGCATTGATAGCGGGATTTAAGCTGGCAGGCGAGTTGGGTGTTATCGAATTGAGAGTTTACTCAGATTCTCAATTGGTGGTTAAACAAGTTAAGGGTGAATATGGGGTGGTGAATCAAATCCTCATGAAGTACCGTGACATGGCCAGAGGTATGTTGAAAAATTTCAAGTTTTGGGATCTGATCCAAGTGGATAGGGCTGACATTGAGCGAACTAATCATTAGAGCAAGATTACAAGCGAAGAAGTCAAAAATCTAAGCGGCGAGATCAAGGTGGAGTTCTTGAGCGAGCATGCTTTCAACAGTCAGCATATTTTGGAGATTGAATAGGGAGAGAAAGATTGGTTGGACGAGATGAAGGAGTACTTAGAGCGGGAAGTTCTTCCTCAAGACCAGGATCGTGCAAAGGTCGTTAAGAGGATCTCGCCAAGATTCGTGATTCAGAATGGCATCCTCTATAGAAGGTCATTTACCAGGCCTCTTCTCAGATGCATTAAAGAGAACATGGTTGAAAGAGTTTTGTTCGAGATTCATGAAGGCCTATGTGGCGGACATCTAGGTGCAAGGACCTTAGCAGATAAATTTTGTTTCATGGATATTACTGGCCTACCCTTAGGCGAGATGCTGATAAGTATGTGAAAGATGTGACAAGTTTCAGCGATTTGCAGATATTCCTAGGCTTTCAGCAACCTTACAAACCGGAGTGATGGCGGCTTGGCCGTTTGATATGTAGGGGATTGATCTTATTGGGTCTTTTGCAAAGGGGAGAGGTGGAGGCCAATATGTGGTGGTAATTGTTGTCTACTTCACCAAATGGATTGAGGCTAAAGCTCTGGCAACTATCTCAGAAGACAATATTATCAAATTTGTTCATGATTATGTTTGGTGTCGTTTCGGCCTGCCGCGGATGATTATTTCAGACCATGGATCGCAATTTTCTAAAAATTTTACAGCTGAATGTGAAAGGTTTAACGTGAAGCATTGGATGTCCTCAGTGGTGTGGCTAGAAGGAAATGGGCAAGCAGAGGCTGCAAACAAGTAAGTGTTGAGTGCTTTGAAAAGGATATTGGATGGAAAAGCTGGCAAGTGGGTGGATGAGCTCCAAACAGCATTATGGTATATGCGAACGATGGTGAAGGGACCAACTGTAGAGACTCCATTTGCTCTTACTTATGGATCAGAATCCATGGCTCCAGTTGAAATGGGTCTTTTTTATCACAGGTTTACTTGCTACGGCGAGAAGGAAAATGGTGAAAGAAGGAAAGGCGATTTTGATTTAAGTGATGAACTGAGAATGGAGGCCAAGCTCAGAGCAGTGAAATACAAGCAGAAGATTAAGGCCCAACAAGATAAAAAGGTCAATCCGCGCTCCTTCAACTTGGGGGATTGAGTGTTGAGAAAAGCAGTAGTGACAGGAAACAAGGCGGGATGTAACAAGCTTAACCCAAACCGGGAGGGACCTTTCCAGATCTCCAGAATTATCAGGGAAGGAACCTACATGTTGAAAAGGCTAGATGGGACGGAGCTGCGGAATCCTTGGAATGTGAACCATTTGAAGCTTTATTATCAATAGGAAAATGTAAGGCGGGAGGTCATTATGTATGTTTTGCTCAATTCAATGAAAGTGTTTGATCTCATTTATTTCGTCTTAAACAAACAAACTGGAATCTAGAATAAGTATGAGAAAAAGAACATGAAGGACCTGGAAAAGTTCCAAGGACTCTTCATGGAGAGTTGCCCAAACCACATCTCATTGGAAAACAAAACACTGGCTTAAACCTACCAGGTACCTCACTTTAAGCAAGTCGCCTTCATTAGCGGCTTGCCAAGGTGGTTACAAGGGAAAGGAAACGAACATGATTAACGAAAAAGGAAAAACTTGAGAAAATCTCAAGTAAAATCTCTGCGTGAGATTAAGCGGAATGAGATAACATGAAGGACTTGGGTAGGTGCTAAGTCAATTTCATGGCGAGTTGCTATTCAAACAACAGCTCGTAGGAAAACAAAACCCTGGTTTCAAGGTACCAGGTAACCCGCCAATGGAAAAACGCCTTTATTAGAAGATTACCAAAATGGCATAAACACATAACCTCTACGAGGCAAGGCCGAAATAGGCTCATGGCGAGTTACTATTCAAAAGGTGACTCGGGAAAAAATAATAGAAACCTGGTGTCAAGACCAGGAACCCGTTCTGTGCGAACTGCTTTCAGTAGCAAAACGCGAGTTGAGCAAGCTAACATGATGAGATCTGGTAGGGCCTTAGCAAGAGTCATGGCGAGATGTAATACAAAACGCAACTCGTAATAAAAGAGCAAAAATCCTGGTTTCAAGGTATCAGGTAATCAAGATCATGATGAAATACCTTCAATAGCAATTCATATGTTGAGCTATTCGCCTTGGTGGGCAACATGTTGAGCTCGGGTAGGTACATAGCAAGATGCATGGTGAGTTGCTATTCAAACGGTAAACTCGTAGGAAAGATTAAAAACCTGGTTTCAAGGAATCAGGTATTAAGGCGAATTGCCGTCATGTGGAAATGGAATACTTGGAAAAATGCCAAGTAATATCTCCACGCGAGATGAATGAAAGCGAAATGGAAATGGAATAGTTGGAAAAATGCCAAGTAATATCTCCACGCGAGATGAATGAAATCGAAATGGAAATGGAATACTTGAAAAATGCCAAGTAATGTATCCATGCAAAATGAATAAGAGCGAAATGGAAACGGAAAGCTTTGGCAAAATGTCATATCTTAAAACGGAAAAAATGGCGAAATGTCCTATTTTAAAACGAAAAAAAATGGCGAAATGCCATATTTTAAAACGAAAAAAATGGTGAAATGCCATATTTTAAATGGAAAAATTGGCGAAATGACATATTTTAAAATGGAAAATTTGGCGAAATGCATATTTTAAATGAATAAATTGGCGAAAAGCCATATTTTAAATGTAAAAATGGGCGAAATGCCATATTTTAAATGGAAAATTGGGCGAAAGGCCACATTTTGAAAGGGGAAAATTAGGCGAAATACCATATTTTCTAAGGAAAAATAAGGCGAGATGTCACTAAAACAACTCGCACATTGAGTCAAAGGATACAAGAAAAATGGTTAACTACATTTACATTTTTTTAGTAAGGCTGGATAAATACAAGCTTTACTCTTTCGAAGGGGGAATAAGGGGTACACACCGTCACAAAGGTTAAACAGATTTGCTAACGTTTTTAGCACTCGCTGAAACAAAATAACAAAAGAGATAAACAGAAGGGAAATTTCATAAAACATAAACGATGACATAAAAGTTAAATAAGCCGAAAAACAAGAAAGAAAAATTGTTTGAAAACAGTACACATGCTGCAAGTCGCAAACCGCACATCCCCAATTAAAAAGAAAAATTGTTTTAACTTGACACTCAGGCCCCAAACAAAGAAACTGTTCAAGAGAAACACTACCAGAAACTGGGTCTTTACCGACGGAATGAACAACGACGGAATCATTCCGTCGCTATATAGAGACGCAAATTATGCAATAGCGACAGAATAATTTTGGCGTCAACTTTACCGACGAAATTGAATTCCGTCGCTGACTTCTGTCGCTAAAAACGAATATTTCTCGAATATTCGTTTCATTACCGCCACTAGATTGGCGCCTGATTTACCAACGGAATATTTCGTCGCTAGTTCTTTCTCAGCGACGGAATTATTCCGTCGGCGAAAAGTTAATATTTTTTTATTTTTTTTAAATAAATCAGCGACAGAATATTTCCGTCGGTGATAAATTAATTTTGTTTTTTATTTTTTTTATTTATCAGCGACGAAAATATTTCGTCGGTGATTATAACTTTTAATTTTTAATTATTTTTATTTAATCAGTGACGAAATTATTCCGTCGGTAGAAATTAATTATTTTTTAATTTTTTTTAAATAAACCAGCGACGGAATATTTCCGTCGGTGATAAATTATTTTTTTTTATTTTTTTTATTTATCAGCGACGAAAATATTTCGTCGGTGATTATAACATTTAATTTTTAATTATTTTTAATTAATCAGCAACGAAATAATTCCGTTGGTAAGAATTAAATAATTTTTTAATTTTTTTAAATAAACCAGCGACGGAATATTTTCGTCGGTGATAAATTAATTGTTTTTTATTTTTTTTTAATTTATCAGCGACGGATTTATTCCGTCGGTGATTATAGCATTTCATTTTTAATTATTTTTAATTAAACATCGAAGGAATTATTCCGAAGGTGATAAATAATTTTTGTTTTTTTGTTTTATTTTATTTATCAGCGACGGAAATATTCCGTCGGTGGTTATAATATTTAATTTTTAATTATTTTTAGAACTAATTAACAAAATAACTAACTGAAAACATTAAAAAATTTAACTGAAAACGTTAAAAAATTGACTGGAATTTCAAAAAACTAACTGAAATTTTGAAAAACTAACTGAAAACGTTAAAAAACTAACTGGAAACATTAAAAAATTGACTGAAATTCTAAAAAACTAACTGGAAACGTTAAAAATCTGACTGGAATTTCAATAAACTAACTAAAAACGTTAAAAAACTGATTGAAATTCTAAAAAACTAACTGAAAACGTTAAAAAACTGACTGAAATTCTAATAAACTAACTGGAAACGTTAAAAAACTGATTGAAATTCTAAAAAACTAACTGGAAACGTTAAAAAACTGACTGAAATTTAAAACGGTTATAAGTATATGAGATTTGAGATTTAGGGTTTAGGGTTTAGGGGTATATGGTTTAGGGTTTTATGGTTTAGGGTTTATGGTTTATGGTTTAGGGGTTAAGGTTTAGGGTTTAGGGGTTAGGGTTTAGGATTTAGGGGTTAGGGTTTAGGGCTTAGGGTTTAGGGGTATAGGTTTAGGGTTTATGGTTTAGGGATTAGGGTTTAGGGTTTATGGTTTAGGGGTTAAGGTTTAGGGTTTAGGTTTAGGGTTTATGGTTTAGGGATTAGGGTTTAGGGTTTAGGGTTTATAGTTTAGGGGTTAAGGTTAAGGGTTAAGGGTTTAGGGGTTAGGGGTTAGGGGTTAGGGTTTAGGGTTTAGGGGTTAAGATTTAGGGTTTAGGGGTTAGGGTTTAGGGTTTAGGGGTTATGGTTTAGGGTTTAGGGGTTAGAGTTTAGGGTTTAGGGATATGATTTAAGGGTTGGGGTATAAATATATGAGATTTGAGATTTAGGGTTTAGGGTTTATGCTTAGGGTTAGAGTTTAGGGTTTAGGGGTATAAGTATATGATTTAGAGTTTTGTGGGTTGGGCAAGATACCAGCGGTAGTAGTGGTGGTAGTGGTAGTAGTAGTAAAGTAGTAGTGGTGGTGGTAGTAGCAGCGGTAGTATGGTAGATGTGGTAGTAGTGGTGGTAGTGGTAATAGTGATGGTAGTGGTGATAGCGGTGGTGGTGGTGCTTGGTGGTGGTGGTAGTAGTGGTGGTAGTAGTAATAATTGTGGTGGTATAGTAATGTGGTGGTAGTGGTTGTGATAGTAGTGGTGGAGTGGTGGTGATGGTAGTGGTGGTAGTAGTGATTGTAGTGGTGATATTGATGGTGGTGGTGGGTGGTGGTGGTGGTAGTAGTGGTGGTAGTAGTAATAGTTGTGGTGTGGTATAGTAATGGTGGTAGTGGTCAGACGTGATAGTAGTGGTGGAGTGGTGGTGGTGGTAGGGGTGGTAGTAGTGATTGTAGTGGTGATAGTGATGGTGGTGGTGCGTGGTGGTGGTAGTAGTGGTGGTACGTAGAAGTAATAGTTGTGGTGGTATAGTAATGGTGGTAGTGATTGTACGTGATAGTAGTGGTGGAGTGGTGGTGGTGGTAGTGGTGGTAGTAGTGATTGTAATGGTGATAGTGGTGGTGGTGTTGCGTGGTGGTGGTGGTATAGTGGTGGTAGTAGTAATAGTTGTGGTGTGGTATAGTAATGGTGGATGTGGTTGTGATAGTAGTGGTGGAGTGGTGGTGGTGGTAGTGGTGGTTGTAGTGATTGTAGTGGTGATAGTGATGGTGGTGGTGCGTGGTAGTGGTGGTAGTAGTGGTGGTAGTAGTAGTAATAGTTGTGGTGTGGTATAGTAATGGTGGTAGTGGTTGTACGTGATAGTAGTGGTGGAGTGGTGGTGGTGGTAGTGGTGGTAGTAGTGATTGTAGTGGTGATAGTGATGGTGGTGGTAGTAGTGATTGTAGTGGTGGTAGTAGCGACGGAATAATTATGTCGGTGTTAATTAGATTTTTTTAAATTTGTTTAGCTCTATTTTTATTTTATTTTAATTTATGATTTATTTATTTTTCAAAAATAATATTTATTGACTCATATTTATTTTTTTGAGAGTAATTTAAAATAATTTTATTTAAAATAATTTTCATGTTTTATATAAATATAAATAATTATATTTATTAAATTAAAATTGATTAACCTCAGCGACGGAATTATTCCGCCGCTAAATATTAATTCTAGCGGCGAAATTTAAATTCCATCGGTAGATTTAATATTTAGCGGCGGAATAATTCCGTCGCTGAGGTTATTTAAACCAGCGGCGGAAATTTCCGTCGGTGGTACATGCTAAGTCATCAATCATCGTGATTACGTAATTACCAGCGGCAGATTACCAGCGGCGGAATTTTCCGTCGCTGAGGTGAAATATAAATAGGAATCTTTTACGCCCTAATTAAACACTCGTCTCTCCCTCTAATTTCATATCGTTCCTCTCTCTCTCTTCCCTCACTGAGCTGCCGCCGTCGCCTCATCACCGCCACGATCTCTCACCGCCGTCCCTCTCAACTCCACCGCCACCGCCGTGATAGCTGCCGCCGTCGCCTCACCTCCACGATCTCTCAACGCCGTCGCCTCACCGCCGTCCCTCTCAACTCCACCGCCACCGCCGTGTTAGGTATGTAAACCCTTTCTCTCTAATCCAATCACCCTTAATAAATGCATTCAATCGCTTCACTTCTCCACTTTGTTTCTCCACCACTGCTCTTACGACATCTACGATAGAAATCATCCCGGTTATCCTTCCGTCTATTACCGGAACATGTCGTATCTAATTTTCTGCAATTACACACAATAACATGTTAGAATTTCCTTACTTGGGCTTGTACTAAGCACAAACTATTTAATTGCAATTGTGTTAATTTACCTGTCATCAACTGCATTGCATTGATAATATCTGTATCTGATGTCACGGTTAATTATCAGCTTGTTCTGCTCTGTCATGATCTCCCTGACTTGTGTATATTTGGATGATCGTTCCTTCTCGATCACCTTCCGTAAATAGTCTGTTTTGTCATTAATTTCACGGTTCATTAGCATTACTAAAAGAGTTCCATTCTAAAGTTAGGCCTTAAATCTCCAAAATATATCAACTTTGACCTCCACAGTTGTCTTCTAAGTATCTTTCAGTGATTGAAATATACGAGCATATCTTTTTCTATAACCTTGTGCTAGTGGTATGATCTGAGATCCTAAAAACAAGCATAACTTTACTCTAAAGGTTGTTTTTTACTCCCTTAGGTGTTACACAAGGGATTCTATCTAGGATCCATAAAGCGATGTCACTAGGATAATTCATCTTCCTAAACATCTACTCTAGGATCGAAAATTTGTTCGTAACACCTCTATCTCACACCTAGGTAACAAACTAACAAGTACATTTACAGTAAAGACAAGAGGACTGGAGACAAAGTTCATCCTTTCCCTAGATCAGTAAGTTAAAGAAGAAAAATTGAAGCCAAAAGAAACAATAGCTAGAGAAATAAACAACCGTACTCATAATCAACACAATTACCACCCATAACATAAATGGAAAAAATGGAAAATGTGATGTATATAAATTAAGTTACTAAATATCTAATTTTAATAATTTCAACACCAATCAATACATTAGATAAGTTAGTAAATATCTAATTTTCAAGTCTTTTAAAGTCAAAGGGGGAGGAAGGGGGGAGAATGTCTCAATAATGTAACATATTCAACCTCACACTACCTTACTGGTTCTAGATCCCATTTTGGGGCGATTGACGGCATTGCGGACGGTGATGTTTGTCGCCTACGTTTGAGCGTCTGATATCAATCCTGGCACCCTAGATGCACCTTAGGTCGGATCGTGTGTAAAGTCAAAGGGGGAGGGGGTGAATGTCTAAAATTAGGAAGACTTGGATGGAAGTATTGTTAAGGAATTAGACTCCTAATCATTGTCTAAAATTAGGAAGAAAACTCTTAGTGGCACTGCTTATAGGGTATTGTGGTTGGTGGTTAACATCTTAAAATATAAACAAGATGAGAGCCTTTCTCATCCACAGCTATCAAAATCCGTCCATCTTTCATTTCGAAAGACAAAGCAAACAAGTTCTCCACTGTTTGAGCAAATGATTTTCTGTTTAATAAGAGTTTTTTTAGTTTCACTGTCCATATTGTATCTCAGGATCTCAAACATCACAGCCATGTTTGTGACAGTGTCTGTTTTCTCTTCACTGGTGTTATACTGTTACCTTGTTTTTACTTGTGACCGTATAACACCAGTGAAGAGTAAAACAGACACAGTCACAAACATGACTGTGATGTTTGAGATCCTTAGAGAGAAGAGGACAGTGAAACTGGAAAAATTTCTTATTAAACAGAAAATCCTTTGCTCAGACAGTCGAGAACTTGTTTTCTCTGTCTTTCTTGATCAAATGGGATAGGGTTTTGATAGTTGTGGATGAGAAAGACTCTCATCTTGTTTATAAATGTTAATTTAATTCATCATTGTAAAATTATATATTTTACAACAAAGAATTAAATATTAATATTTAAAATTATTCACAATAGTAATAATTTAAAAATTCCAAAAGCCTAAATTTCTTGATTTTCGATTATAAAGCAAGTAGACAAAGTGATATTTGCATTTCATATAATCGTGCATTTCGGGATGGGATAGGTTTATCAAACAGGCACTTAAAGGATAGAGTAGGTATTGATTCCAGGTCAACAAGTGTTGAATTTCAACTACCTAACCAACTAAGTTGCCTGAAACATATATTAATAAAGTGCACAATAATTATATTGCTATAACAAGAGATAAAAATAAATTAGTAAATGTTCTGGCTTAATTAGGTTTCATGCTGGATTAAAGCTGGTTGGAAGCATATACTGTTTGCATTATATTGCTAAAGAATTGTAAAATTTGAAACATATATGACAATTAATTTGTATAAAGTTATATCTAGGGGCGTAAGTGGTTAGGTAGGGACACCATTATCCTTTAGTTTAGTTTGAACTAGAGCTCAAGATTTGTTGATACTATGAAGCCAACCCCAATTCTAAACCTAATTTTAAATATTAACAATTTATAATTATTCACAATATTAATAGGTAAAAAATCCCAGCAGCCCCAATTTAAGGCAACATGGAGCATTACAATGGAGAAATTGTTTCCCGAGAGTATCAACTTCAACAAGACATTCTTGAACTCTCGCGCTTTCACCAAAAACAACACCGGAAACTTATTGACAGGAGGTATAGCATGCCATGCATCTGGTCTCTAAAAGATTGGAAGATTGATTGGGATCTGCTCCGAGCTGCTTCGTGCTTTTGGGATTCGGAGCGACATGTGTTCACCCTATCGTACAACGATCTGATGCCAACGATGGAGGATTTCCAAGCACTGACTGGTGTGGCTGAGTCGAGGACTGTGGCATTTCCGCGAGACAGACGATCAGTTACGGAGCAACTATCTGAATCTTGGGATTATCAGCAAACTGGGTATCGGACATTGTCGTGGATGATAGATTCATAGACTTGACTCATATAGCCAGATTGAGTCGGACCAACCCCATTCTGTTTGATGTATCCACTTCCTTAGATATATTCATGTTGCTCATTCTGTCTGCGCACTACTTCTGCGGCTACATCGGAGTGTGTCCAGCTACGCTGTTAGAGATCATCAGGCAGCTGAGAGGTGATCGAGGAGTTGACATTCGGCATATTCAACTGGACAGGAGCGATGGACATCATTCCACTGTTGCTAGCGGAGACATACCACGACATTGATAGATTAGCCTGAGGATCTCGAGTATATGGGTTCAGCAGCCTGCATTACTATCATTGTGGCTGTATGAGAGATTGCGCTTGATCTCGCCACTGCCAGAGGGGCAGACGACATTACCTTGGGCGACTGGACAGCGCATGATATTGAGGGATGCCGCTACTGAGAGTTGGCATAGGAGGTTAGCCTTGGCCCGATATGAGACCACAAACCTGTACTATTGGATTCCGGCATGGGGATTGCAGACTATGAGAGATATTCAGGATGAGTCAGTGATTGTCCGACTTCTGGGACTACATGTATCATCCTTTTTCATTCCATCTCTAGTGTGCAGACAGTTCGGATACCCGCAGAAGACCATTCGGACTTTGAGAGAGCAGTTGACGACTAATACCATGCTGATGATTATGACTGAGCCTCAGACTACACATTTCTTTGGCATAGCATTTCTAGAGAGCTTTCTTCCGATATGACCACTACTCCGTCAGACTAGAGGTATCACATTTCTGACCACCGAGTATCTGATATGGTACGAGGAGCAGCAAGGTCCTGTACAGCTGATGATAGAGGCTCGACGCCGAGAGTATTTTGGGGCAGACTATTCTTCCAGCCGGACATTAAGAGACATAGAGGCCAAGAGCAACCCTAATGAAATCACTGGTGACATTGCAGCAGATTGTGAGAGATGGGAGCTTTGGAGAGCTGCTTTGAGAAATGATCCCGAAGTGATAGCTCGTAGAGAGGCCTTGAGGCAGGAAAGAGCAGTACTGAGAGCTACCAGACTGATTGATCCACCGGCTCACACGATACCTGAGCCAGGACGAGGCCAGACTGACTTTTTCGACATACCTAGACCAAAGACCTCCCGGGGACCGAGGCAGAGGAAGAATATAGATTCGAGTTCGGGAGCGGGAACGAGTTCCTAGACACTTTTAAGAAGATCTGTTAATATATTGTTAAATATGAGATAGAAGCTTTAAATTTATTTTAAGAAGATCTGTGTTGCTTTTAAGTTTGTAATTCAAATTTAGGGAATGGTAATACGTTAATTACTTCTAAACTGTTAATATATTATGAAATCAAATAATTATTAGCATCCGAATTTTGTTTCATCCGTCGATTAAATTGAGTGTACGTATAATATATGGATTGCAATGCAGGAGTGATGTCTGTCAACGATGATCGTAGTTGGATGTACAATCGGAAGTTGCCGAATCATAGCAGTATCAATCCTGAGTTTGTAAGAGGGTTGAAGGGGTTTATTGAATTTTCTAAATCACATCCCAGTCACATGAATGATGGTAAGATTAGGTGTCCATGCACCAGGTATTGTAATGTCAAGTATCTAAGCTTTATCGATACTCAGAAACATCTTTTGCATAACGGGTTTGATGTTGGGTACAAATGGTGGACTCGTCATGGTGAGCAAATGATATTGCACACAAATGTTGCGAATAATCCCCCCCAGGAATATTCATGTACCTCCTAAACCCGAACCTATTATTCAGGACAATGAAGAACCACCTTTGAATATGGAAGATATGGTTAGGGATGCAGCCGGTCCTGAATTCGATTGGTCAGAGAACCAACAGCAAGAACCAACCCCTGCAGCCAAGAAATTTATTGATGCTATGGACTCTGCAAAAGAGAGGGTCTATCCAGGTTGCGAGGTCAGTGTGTTGGAGGTCGTGGCCGAGCTCCTTAACATAAAGGCCGATTACAATATTAGCCACCGCTATAATCGTATCATGAAAGCAATTAAGCGGATGTTGCCGAAAGAGAATAAGATGGTTACAAACTTTTATGAGACAAAGAAGTTGGTTGGGCAGATTGGGCTATGTTATGAAAAGATTGATGCGTGTAAGAATGACTGCATGCTATTCCACAAGGAAGATTCACAGAAGATAGAGTGTTCAATTTGCGGACAAAGTATATATAAGCCAAATCGGAGGGGTAGTTCAAAACACAAGAAAAACAAACCACATAAGCAGTTGCGTTACATGCCGTTGATTCCAAGACTGGAACACCTCTACGCATCTAAATCTACTGCAGAAGCAATGTGTTGGCATAAGGAAAGTTTGCGTGAAGAGGGTGTGTTGATTCATCCCAGTGATAGGGAGGCATGGAAACACTTTGATAAGACTTGTCCCGACTTTCAAGGCCTCCGAAGCAAGAAATATACTAAGCATGCATCTGCTCTAATGGTTTCAATCCGTTTGGTCCTGGGGCAAAATCTTACTCTTGTTGGCCGATTATAGCCACTGTCTATAATCTTCCCCCTAGTTGTGTATGAGTGATCCCTACATGTTCTTGTCGTTATTCATCCCCGGACCAAACAGCCCTGGGAGGAACATTGACGTCTATCTCCGACCTTTGATGGACGAATTGAAATAGCTTTAGGAGGATGGGGTCGAAACGTGGGATGCTTTCATGCGAGAGAATTTCAGCATGAAGGCTGCGTTGATGTGGATAGTTAATGACTTCCCTGCATATGGGATGTTATCGGGTTGGAGCACCCACGGGAAGTTGACTTGTCCATATTGTATGAGTGACACAAAGTCTTTCATGCTCAAGCACACTGGAAAACCATGTTGGTTCGATTTCCATAGACAATTTCTTCCGAAGGACCACCCATTCAGGACCCAGAAGAATGCATTTAAAAAGAACAAGATTGACCATGATGAGGCCCCGATTCGTTTCAGTGGTGACACGGTCTATGGGGAGGTATCTAGATTGCCCGATCCTCGATGGGGGAAAAAGTTTTCGAAGACCAAAATACAAGGGTTTGGGACTTCCCATAACTAGACCAAGAGGAGTATATTTTGGGAGCTTCCATACTGGAAAACAAATCTCATTCGACATAACCTTGACGTGACGCACATTGAGAAGAATGTATTCGATAATGTTTTTAACATGTTGATGGATTTCAAGGCAACAACTAAAGACACAGAAAAAGCTCGAATGGACCTTAAGGAAATCTGTAAGCGGCCGGCCTTAGACTTGGCATACGTCAATGGTAAACCAGTTAGACCGGTGGCTCAATACGTGCTTACAAAGGAAAACAAACTCCTCCTCCTGAAATGGCTCAAGGATTTAAAGCTTCCAGATGGTTACGCGTCTAACATTGGTAACTGTGTCAATGTAGAGGAGGGGAAAGTGTAGGGTTTGAAGAGTCACGATTGCCACATTTTACTGGATAGAATACTTCCGATTGCTCTCAAGGGTCTCTAATTGCCTGACAATATCTGGGTGGCGTTAACAGAGTTAAGTGAGTTTTTCCGAGCGTTAACATCGACCACACTGCGTGTTGATCACATGAAAAAGCTTGAGGAGAGCATCGTAGTGACTTTGTGCAAACTTGAGAAGATATTTCCTCCTTCATTCTTTGATTCTATGGAGCATTTACCGGTCCACTTGGCATATGAAGCTAGAGTCGGTGGTCCAGTTCAATACAGATGGATGTATCCATTTGAGAGGTAATTGAATTTATTCTATTTCTAAATAATTTGAGCGTTAACAATATACCTTCTTTAACATTATTTATGTTTTAATCTACGAATGACTTTTAGGTATCTAGGCCAATTGAAAAGGAAGATGAGCAATAGGGCCATGGTCGAGGCCTCAATTTCAGAGGCTGTTATTATAGATGAGATTGTTGCCTTTGTCGGAACATATTTTCCTCCTGATGTTGATACGAGATTGACTTGGGTTGGCCGCAATTACGATGGTGGTTGTCCGTCTAATGGAAACATCTCTGTATTTTCATCCCCTGGTCGGTTCCTCGGCAAACGGGTTGGTACGCGTACGTTAACTGCTAAAGAGTTTGCCGCGGTCTCACTCTATGTTCTTCTTAACTGTGACGAGGTTGGGGAATATATCAAGTAAGTCATTGATGTTATGTTTACGCCTCGTCGATTAAATTATGCATATTTAATTACCTGCATATGAAATGCCTTGTTTAACCCTATTGCATAATGTTTGAAGATTTAGCTCAGATTTATCTCCGTAACGTCATCGCAACTAGGACAGGCAGAGAATTTCCAACCGGCTAAGGAAATATGTAAATATTTCGTTTCATTCAAATTTATTCTATACACTTTTTTAAACATTCAATCTTAAAATTGTATTAAATTGGTTACATATTGTCTTATAGATAGCTGAACATCCGGGTGATGCCAAAGCTGCGAGGTTAAGACATTTAGAAGGAACTCCGTACTTGAACGTTAAGTTATACAACGGTTATTTCGTGAATGGCTATGTGTTTCATACCAAAGCTTATGGGGGCTCTAAATTAACGTGGAATAGCGGTGTGAAGCTTAAAGGAAACCTTGATTATTATGGCGTCCTGAAAGAAGTAGTCGAGGTGGAGTATTTGGGTGGAAACAATGTTGTCTTGTTCAATTGTGATTGGCGAGATGTTGTGCGAGGTGTTAAGAAGCACGCCATATTTGACCTCGTCGATGTAAAGGACTCGTCCAGACATAATGGCGACGACGTCTTCATCTTAGCATCTCAAGCACAACAGGTATACATGACTCCCTACCCTCGGCGGCGACCCGACGGATGGTGGGCTGCCTGGAAGACCAAGGCTAAGAGCATGATTGACAACCTACCCTCGTCGACAACTATAGAGTCGTCATTAGAAACACCCTATCAAGAGGATGAAATGCCAGTGCTACCTAACGTTTCATCAGCTAATCATCCATTAGATGATGTCACTCATATTCCTCAAAATGTTGATGAACCCGAGGAGGATTTCTTACCAGTGAATTTGCCACCTCCTCCGCCTCGTTCAGGTCATCTCGCGCACATTGATATTAATGAATCAGAGGAAGAGGAAGAGGACGTCGAACCGAGTTTGATTCATCAGAGTCCGAAGACGAAGATGAAGAACTTGAGTTTTGTAGTAATTCAGAGTCCAGTGATGATGATGGGGACGAAGATTAATAATAGTTTAAAGTTTTATATGTATTGTGAATGCTTTAGATTATTAGAACTTTAAATTTTTATATGTATTGTGAATGCTTTATATTATTAATAGTTTAAAGTTTTATATGTATTGTGAATGCTTTAGATTATTAGAACTTTAAAGTTTTATATGTATTATGAATGCTTTAGATTATTAGAACTTTAAAGTTTTATATGTATTGTGAATGCTTTAGATTATTAAAATTTGTCCGATTACAGCATAATCAGACATTGGTCTCCGATTCATGGAAAATGATTACCCGGAGAGTATCAATTAAGCTGTCGACTCATAGGTCACGAGGACGAGGAAGATTTCTCGCACACATTATTTCAATTCAATTCAATTTAATTTTTAATCAAATCCATCTTGTTAATTTTTGTTTTTTCTTGGAACATTTAATCTCAAGGAGCTATATGTAATGTGAATATATTGTTTCCTATTGTTAAAGTTGTATATTTTAATATTTTTAGTGTATTTAGATATGAGTTCTAGTAGAGCGGGCAGGAAGACACGCCCCGTGTACACATCTATTACTGGGATGCAACCGTCCCGATCCAGTACAGGTGCTACCGGTACTGATGGAGCTGGTACTACACTTAGTAGTACCAGCTCCACCTCTGGGGCCGATACTACTCATAGTCCTACTCCTGTAGATTCTGAGGGGAGGACGTTTCTCCAGATATCGCCATATTATGTACAGTAAGTAACTCTCAATTAATTAGATATAAGTTGTTTCCATTTTGTTTTATATATAATTTATTATTTAAGTTAAAATGTTATTGTATAAATATACTTGGCAGGTTTATAGACGCATACCCTTCACTCGGGACAAAGATTGGGCAGTATTGGCGGTCTCGGGTCATGCCAGAGTTTTGGCCCAACTGGAAATCATTGCCACTGGAGGAGAAGGAGAATGCTTGGGAGGAGTTTAAGGTAATGTGTTAACGGTTAAATTTATTTTCAAGAAACAGTGTCAGAAGTTATTTCGGGATCACATTGGTAACATATTTATCTATCCTTAATTAGTTTAATTAACAATGATTATACTCTTTTAATTTTATAATGTTATCATTATATGTTTACGAGATATTCATATTTTTATAGGTATGACGAAGTCTAAATTTTATATTAAGTGGCTCGCGGCGGGATTACAGCCCTTGACATCTCCTTGGATGACCGAGGAGGTGTTTCTTCGCTTTTGCGAACATTGGTCGTCGGATGGGGCGATAGCTATCGCCCAACATGCTCGGGCAAATAGAGCAGGCTCCTCGGGGTCGGCGACAAAGCATACGATGGGAACGATACCAGTTGGCGAGCATCACTACTGTATGGTATGTATGTTAGTTTAAATGTAGTAGTGTATGCATGCTTTGAAATCAGTTTATATACGTATGTTAGCTGGGGAGCCATTTTGATGCTATGAAATCCATGGTTTTAGTTTAATTGACTTTGAAACCAAACATGACGGTTGTATGCACGTTGTTGGTGGGTGTTAGTGTAAATGTAGTGTATGTTTTCTTTTCTAAGATTATACCTAAATCCTAATGAATTAAGTAAATATTATACTCACAACTTTAGTGATTAAAGAGAACATTTTTTATCACAAGGATAATATGGGAAGCTAAATGTTGCATTTATACAATTTCAAAATAATAATCCCGCTTATTTTATTTATAGGAAAAGGAACATGGCCCGGATGTCAGTTTTTTGGATGTTTTCGTTAGCACCCATATTCGAACTCCTACATCGCCCGATCAACCTCCGCAATGGGTTGACGATCCTCTGCATTGGCCTTTGTAAGTAAACTATAATTAAATGACTTGATTTTGAATATGTAAATTTATTTATGTACATTACATTGTGTATATGATTATATTTGTTTGTTTTATTTTAACAGAGTACATATCAAGCCGCCGTTGTTCCCGAAGGTACGCCTCCCGGCCAGCCCGTCCCCTTCGTGCCTGATGTTTGGCGCTCGATCACCTCGGATGGACATCCAAATAGAGGAGACCGAGTGTTAGGGATGGGGGATTACGGGCTGCAATGCCCATCGACGTCGACTGGCCGTCGGCCAAATGTTTTCCCGCCCGATACTCGGTATAATGCTTCGAGGATCGACGATCTGGAGGCTCAGCTGGCTGAGGAGAGACGATTGGCTGCAGAGGCTCTTTTTAGAGCCAGGCACAGGCTAGGGCAGAGCTTGCGGAGGCTCAGGCACAGGCTAGGGAAGAGCTTGCGCAGCATCAGGAGGAGACGGATCGTAAATTTACGATGTTGATGGTCCAGATGCAGAATCTAGAGCAGCGGCGGTAATTTCAGCCTCCCCAATCCCCCCCCCGAGTTGATTTCGTACTATTTTATACTTGTTTGTAATAACATTTGTGATATTTGTTTGTATATTACATTTTGGGTACTGGGATGTCCCCGCCCCGCCCCGCCTCCTCACCGATTTGGTACCCGCGGGAGCCCCAGGCCCCCCTCCCCTCCTCCCCCCTCTCGATTTGGTACGGTGATATTTGGTTTTTAGTTTGGTACGGTGATATTTGATTTTTAGTTTTATAGTTTTAGTTTTATCAATTGAATTGTTATATCAGGTACAAAAAAAATTGGTTGATTGATATTTTAAATTATTTTTTTTATTTTATTGCATTATCAGCGACGAAAATTTCCGTCGCTGTATTAATTAATTTTGTTTAAATTTTTATTCCAGCGACGGAAATTTTCGCCTCTATATCAATTTATTTTAATTTAATTTAATTTAATTTTTATTTTCACCGGCGGAATATTCCGTCGCTGGAATAAAAATTTAATTAAAATTAATAAAATTAGCGACGGAAATTTCCGTCGCTGAATTAATATAATTTAATTAAATTTTTAATCCAGCGACGGAATATTCTGCCGGTGAAAATAAAAATTTAATTAAATTAAATTATCTCAGCGACGGAAATTTTCGTCGCTGAATTAATTCATTTTAATTAAATTTTTATTTCACCGGCGGAATATTCCGTCGCTGGAATAAAAATTTAATTAAATTATATTAATTCAGCGACGGAAATTTCCGTCGCTAATATCAAAAGCTCACCGACGGAATATTAATTCCGTCGGTAAAATCAAAAGTATACCGACGGAATTTGGTCCGTCGGACCACTGCGGCGGGATGTTAGCGGCGGACCACCGACGGAATTTTTCCGACGGTGATTAACTTTAGCGATGGAATTTTGACTTTAGCGGCGGAAATTTTCGCCGCTAAAACATGTTTTTCTGGTAGTGAAAGAAGAGGCTCTTTCCCTAGCGATTTAAGACTTCCTATTGGCGACCTGCTCTTCAACTTCAAATGAAATGTCAAGGAAAGAGTCAAAAATGTTATCCATCTCCACTAGTGGCTCCTTCCAAACGGGGTTCCCCATCTCGCGGTCAAACTGAGCCAACTGATGCATCTCTCTTTCATCAAAAGGAAACAGCGGATGCCCAAGCTTGGCCAGCTCACCATACATTGGTTCAGACAACCACTTCACAACTTTATCTCTGGGAGCACCATTTCCTAAAGCATTTCGCGCTATGACTAAGGCAAATCACTGAAGGAGATCAAAAGTTTTGCCCTCAGCATCAAGGCGAAACTTGTTGGTGTAATGCCCTAGGCGTTTAGTTATGTTTGACTTATAACTTATTACCTCTATGTAATCGTCTTTACCATCTATTATAGAGAATGTTTATTTGGTTTATTATATGTTTTTGCATGTTTATTATAATAACCCGCGTCCCTAGTTATTGTGAATAACTAGTATAAGTTGGTAATGGATAATCATAGAGATGATTATATGCACGAGGATGCACATTACACTTATGGGTAACAAGGTACTGGACATGACCTACCTATGAGATTTATGACATGGTATATGGTCATATATGTCATGATTAAATCTCACGATAGTCGTGTCATTGGAATCCTTAATACTTGAGATTATCATCGTCTTCCACTTGATGAACATTGTGTTTGATGTAGTCTAACACTATCTTTAATAGGATAGCAATAAGGGCTATGTTGGCACGATTGGATTCTTGTAAGGAAGAATGATAAGTCAAGATGAGATTTGTCCCTCTCGTTGAGAGAGATGTTTGCTTGGGCCCCTCGATGAATGATGTTGATGAAATGTGTGGCCACACTCAAGTGATTTGATAGGGATTAAATGCACTTGGATTGTCAACATATTCGGAGTCGAGAAAGCATTGAACAATATGAGTTGACGAGGACCATGACTCATGTTCAATATGACATCTTGGACAAAGGGATTGTGACATTAATCTACCAAGGAATCAAGCTTTAATGTTATATTTAATTGGGTGGACATAATGGCTTGCTAGAGACCACTTATGTCTTGTGAGGATTGATATTTCAACTCACTACCAACATAAAATATAATTCCTAAAGGGTCACACACAAAGAATGAATTGAAAATGGGCTCAAATGTGAAATACGGGGCCACGGGACGACTAGTCCCCAAATGCACTAACTATTCCCTTAAAGGGGAATAGTGTATCAGGATGCTGGAAACTGGGGATGACTCGTCCCATACGAGACGAAGGGGTTGTATCGCGCGAGACACGCCAATCCCGCGCGAGATAAAACTTCTGGACAAGTCCGGTTTTGGTTAGGTTTAGGGCTTTTCTCCCTAAGGGTTAGGGATATTAATAAAGTATAAATAACCCCTTTTACCTCAGCAAACATAGACGTTTTTAGAGTTTTGGAAACACTAAAACATTAATTTTGATTGAGAATCAAAGATCAAAAACACCCCAAATCAATTCCATAAACAACCATTGATTGTTGAATATTGATTCAATAATCGGGATCATCTAGCAATCCTACAAGATACAAGATCTTGGTTCATTCGCATGTGGATTACCGATAGAGGGTGATTTCGTTATCACCTAAAGCTTGAAGATCAATTCATCACAAGGAAGAACAAGGAGAACATCAAAGGTTTGTCAGCGATTCAAAGTTTGAATCTAAGATTCGATTTCGAATAACAAAATCACTGTTAAGGTATGTAAATCTATTTCATGGTTTAATCTATTCATGTTAGACGGATTCAAGACTAGGGTTTTGTGTTATAAGTTAAAGTCTTTCGCTGCGTTTGTAACCCCAAAACCCAACAGTGGTATCAGAGCCGCGTTTTATCATGATTAGGTGCATGCTAGATATAATTGGATTATATGCTTAACATGCTGAATGAAATAGATCTATGAGTTTATGTGTATTGTTTTGAGAAAACAATTATATATTATATAACATGATTATGATTAATAGTTTATAGATATGATTAATCTTCACATGGGTTATTGATCTGCTTAATTTGATTAATTAGATTAGTAAATTCTCATATTTGAAGCAAATTGATTATTTAAGAAATTTTGTGAAGTCCTATGTTCATGATTATGTACACATAAGTTTCATAATACAACCATGCAATGTTTGTTACTATGTGTAAAGCCTTCTAAATGTTTAAGTTTTATGCCACCCCTTGATTAGAACACTAGTGAAATTTTACGGTATTTGATGTAGTTTTGACTCAGTTGGGTGCATCATTATATCTTAATTTGTGATCAAGATGAGATAACGGTTGATGTAGTTTTGACTCAGTTAGGTGCATCGTTTCGTGTCTCAAACGTTTGAAAAAGGTTGAACTTAATTGGTGCTTTCAAATGAGATTTGACTTTGACCCAAGGCATAGATGAGATTTAAAACATGTGTTGACATTAGATGTCTAGAAATCTCATAAAAGATCTAAGAGTCATATATGATACGATTGATGTTATCTACCTAAATAGCTTGATTTCGGGCATTGACTCAGTTAAACCAAAATCAAGTGAAATATGGATCTTAGCCCATTATGATTATATGATACATGCTTATATTTGAAGGTGTATAATTTAGTGGGAGTAGTTATGAAATACATTATTTGCTCTGAGATGGTAAATGCGTTGATACTTATATGTTTTATTGTTTGTATATCTTATTGTAGTAATGGCAAGTCACAATAATCAACCCCTGCCATTGCGATCTGTCCTTGAGAAGGACAAGCTCGAAGAGAACGGTACAAACTATTCTGATTGGATCAGAAGCCTAAGAATTGTTCTAAGGCAAGAGAAGAAACTGTACGTTCATGACGAACCCATTCCACCTCCACCTCCTGTCAATGCATTAAGGGAAGATAAGGATGCACATAAGAAACATGTTGATGATTCTAATGATGTTGCATGCCTTATGCTTGCCACCATGTGTAAGGCTCTTCAGAAGGACCTTGAACACATGGAAGCTGCTTTTGATCTAACCGAGCGCTTAAAGGAAATGTTCCAAGTGCAAGCTAGGCAAGAGAGGTATAATGTGGTGAAAGCCCTGAATACATGCAAGAGGGCCAGTCGGTTGGTGCTCATGTTCTTAAGATGAAAGTACATATTAAGCGTCTAGAAAGGCTTGGAAATCCTATGAGTTTGGAACTCGCTACGGATATGATATTAAATTCATTGCCTGAAAGTTTTGGTCATTTCATTATGCACCATCACATGAGTGGCATGGATAAGAATCTGTCAGAATTGCATGCGATGCTTAAGATTGCAGAGAAGAATATCAAGAAGCATGGTTGTAAGTACCCAAATCCGGATCGTTATAAACCGTTAACTCCCACTTTTCAAGCTAACGAGACTTTCCAGGACTTCCCCGTGCATTCAAAATCTCAAAGTGTATTCAACTCATATTCGGGCACATGAAAGATACCCCTTTCCCAAAAATACGCAATTTCCGGGACTATTCCGACATTTTCTCGGACAGTTATTTAAAAAACAGTCAAAACTCAACTTAACGGAACAAAAGGACATTCCTTAGTGACTAAGATAGACACTTGGCAGACATGCACAAGCCCCCAAATCAACATCAATCAAATTTAAGGCTGAAAAGACCAAAATGCCCTCAAATTGAAGGTCTGGCCGTCTGGCCTATCATCAGTCCCAGCAATTTTTCAAATACCCAAAAGGCCCTCCAAATTGAAGGAATGACCATCCGGCCTGTTTTACACCTTGAAATTTCTATAAATAGCAGCCTCTTTCTTCATTTTTATGGACAATATTTCCTCCCTCAATCCTCCCATTCGACATTCAGCCCCATCTCAGCCACTTTCAGCCCCAAAAAACCTTCCGAAACGCTGCCGAAATGCCGCCGAATCAACGGAAACTCGAGCGCGAATGAGAGTTAACTATGGGAGATTCTGCCATATGTGAGGGCAGAATTTATCTCCTCTTTAAACCGTAATAACATGAAGCTAAATCCCCTTAAGTGTGCTTTTGGGGTCAAGGCGGGCAAGTTCCTCGGATTCATGGTCAATCAAAGAGGGATAGAGGCTAATCCTGAAAAAATCCAAGCCTTATTGGACATGAAACCTCCTGCTTGCGTGAAGGATGTACAAAAGCTCAATGGTCGCATCACCGCCCTTGGCCGCTTCATCTCGCTGGGCGGCCAGAGAGATGCATCCCCTTCTTCAAAACTCTAAAAGGGGGAAGAAGCCCGATGAATTTGCATGGAATCAGAATGTCATCAAGCTTTTGAAGAAGTCAAGACATACCTCGGGCACCACCTCTACTCGGCTGCCCGTTGGGAAGAGCTTTTTCGTTTTTAGCGCCATGCGATACGCGGTAAGGGCTGCTGTTCTTGTAAGGGAGGATAATAACTCCCAAAAACCAGTTTATTATGTATCTAAGGCATTGTCCACCGTAGAAGGGCATTACCTTAATATAGAAAAGTTAGCTTACGCCTTGCTTGTATCTGCTCGAAAATTAAGAGCTTACTTTTCTCGCACACCCTATAACCGTATCTTGGCCGAGGCCCCGCTTAGAAAGGTTTTACACAAACCAGAGTCCTCGGGGAGAATGCTAGCTTGGTCTATCGAGGCTCACTGAGTTCCGCATCACCTACTCCCCGAGAAAGACAATCAAAGCGCAGTGCCTTAGTAGATTTTTTGGTAGAATCATCATTCGTAGATGGCGGATAGCAACTTTGGGAAAAAGAAAGCGGGCGTAATCGAAGAAGTCCCAAATAGCCCGAGCACGAAATTATACGACCAAGGGAGCGTCCAGAGGAGGGATGGATTTTATACGTGGACGGCTCTGCGAGCAAGCTAATTAGTGGCGCGGGCATACTTCTGATCGCACCCTGCGGGGACAAATTTAAGAGGGCCTTAAGGTTCAAGTTCGAGGCATCTAACAATCAGGCTGAATATGAAGCGATTATAGCAGGCATGGAATTGGCAAGAGACTTGGGAGTTCAGAGGATAGAGATCAATAGTGACTCTCGGCTATCATAGTTAATCAAATTAGGGGGAGTATGATACTATCAACCCCAGCTAACTCAAGATCTCGCGGCCTTGCAAAAACCCTCATCAAAAATTTCACCTACATGAGCTGAACCAAGTCAGTAGAGAGAGGATAATGTGGAAGCCGACCTCTCTCCAGAATAACCGATCAATAAATTGAGGAATTAGAAGCGGTGCCGATTGAGTTCTCGTAAAGACCCGCTATAGATCGAATTCAGATAAACAATCTTGAGGATCAAGTAAGGGACTGGGTAGATGAGATCAAGGATTACATCGAGAAGCAGACCCTCCCCGAGGATCCAGTAAAGGCTAGAGCCATCAGAACGGTGTCCGTGAAATACCTCGTCCTCGAAGGGGTACTTTTTCGACGATCGTTCACCAAGCCTTTGCTAAGATGTGTCAAAACTCACATGGTCACCAACTTACTCTATGAGGTCCATGAAGGAGTTTGTGGCGGACATCAGTGTGCTCGCACTCTCTCGTACAAAATCAAATTCCAAGGTTTCTTTTGGCCTACGATGAGGAGGGATGCACAAGAGTACATAAGAAAGTGTGATAAGTGCCAGAGATTTGCGGACATTCCTAGACTACCATCAACAGAGCAGACTTTGGTAGTACCATCGTGGTCGTTTGATACGTGGGGGATAGATCTTATTGGACCATTTCCAACTGCTAGAGGAAACATTAAGTATGTTGTTGTGGCCGTGGATTATTTTACTAAATGGACAGAAGCCAAGGGCTTAGCTACCATCTCCGAGGAGAACACTATCAATTTCGTCCACGACCACATCTATTGTCGATTTGGGGTTCCCTGAGCAATAATTTCGACATAATGGCACCCAATTCTCCGCAAAGTTCTCCGCGGAATGTGAGAGAATGAAAGTGCAACACCGTAAGTCCGCAGTTGCCTATCCTCAGGGAAACGGCCAAGCTGAGGCCGCAAACAAGCTAGTCCTGACCGCCCTAAAGAAAAATTTGGAAGGACGGGGAGGACGATGGTTGGACGAGCTCCAGACCGCATTATGGGTTGTCCGCACCACTATAAGAAATTCTACAGGAGAAACTCCTTTCTCGTTCACGTATGGGTCGAGGCAATGGCTCCGGTTGAGGTGCCCTACCCTCATACAGAGTCACATACTTCGACGAGTCTCAAAACGAGGCAAACGAAGGTGTGACCTCGGACGATCTCGAAGGAAAGAGAATGCGGGCATATGAAAAAAATGGTGAACTACAAACATAAAGCGAAGAAGCACCACGATAAAAGGGTAAATAGGAGGAGTTTTTCGTTTGGAGACCGGGTACTCGTAAGCGTAGAGGTCCAAGGGACCCAACCCGGTTTCAATAAGCCGTCCCCGAAATGGGAAGGACCATATGAGGTTACAAAGATAGTCAAAGAGGGCACCTACATATTGCGACCAAAAGAGGGAGAAGAGCTTAAGCACGCTTGGAATAGCGACCACCTTAAGAGATACTTCTTTTGAAATCTTTGTAATTTTTTGGAAGGAGTATAGTATATATATATAAGGAGAAGTTATCATCATATTTTGATGCAAAAATCAATTCCCACCAAATTTCAAAAGCTAAGGTGGATGCCCGCGTGCGGATGCCGCTGGGTTAAAGAGCAAACATATGAGCTCCTACTTACCGATGCGCAAAGATCCTTTAAGGATCCGCATGCCTATATATGTACAAAGATCCATTACGATCCGGACTATGATCGCGGGGAGGATACTCTCCCGCCCGCGTGACACCACCAAAAATAAGTGGATATAGATGAACGTAGGTACAAAGGCCATGATGCCCGTGCCTACGGATTCTAGTGGGGACAATGACCGAAGTCCGGACCCACTAATTGCGCGAAGGACCTCGTTAGGGCCGTTACTCGCATGCTTGTATGTGACAAAGGCCTACATATAAGCCCGTTCACTGATCGCCACGAGACCCTCACGAAAACCTCTAGGGAGTTTTGAATAAAGGGTCAAATAAGTGAGAACCTCCAATAAGGGGATACAGATGCCGGTGGGGTTAAAGGGCCTCTATGCTAAAATATGCTCCTACCTCTCGATGCGTAGACAATAGCCTCACGGCCACCTTCTCGCATGCCCTATGAAAGTAGCTTGCCTTGGTTACTTTTGACTTACACCACAGCTCGCAAGGCTGGGAATAAGTGTAAATGGATGAGAGTGATCAAACTAGTTTAACAAAGCCAAACAGACAAACGAGGTTAAGGCCTCAAAGTTTGCCACAAGGCTAAACAAACGCGATCATAGAAGAATAAGAGTCGACTCTCACAAAAACCTAAGGGTTTTGAATAAAGAGTTAGGAAAACTCAAAAAATGCGGGCAAAAGGGCCTATTAAGCTTTTGCCAGCGAAGGAGAGTATAAAGTTAATTGCAAGTCAAAACGCTGGAAAAAGTAATAGGCAAGAATGCAAGTATTAAGGTGCTCGAAAATTGCCAAACTACTCAAAATAGCCTACGAGACAAGCAATTAAGATAAAAGTAAAGGAGCCAAGTGGAGAAAAATGCTTCTATTAATGTTAAGGAAGTATTTACAAAGGTCCTAAAACTATTACAAACAAGAAAAACAAAAATCCTATACTAAGGGAGCATTCTCCTCGGGGCTCCTGGGTGGCCGCTCCATCCGTGCCCGCCCGGCTCCTCGCTGGCCGCACCCCCGCGCCCGGGCTTCGAGTCCGGAGTCGGGAAGGCAAAAGCCGGTCCCTGCAGGCACCTCGCAGTAGGAGCGCTTTGTTGCTCGACGGAAGCCGAAGCGGAGCCGCCCGCCGGGAAATAGATCTCCAATGGCCGGACCCTCCGGAAGAACCCGAGCCAGTGGCATCCCCCAAAGATAAAGCGGTCAGTCCCCGAATCGGCAAAGACATCCAGCTCGGCAATCAGGCCATGGGCGCTCACTTCGCCACTGTGAGGCAGAGAGGCCGGCGGAGAGAGATCTGCACTCGACCTCGTCCTGGACAGAGGAACTGGCAGCGCATGCCCGGGCACGCACTCCGCCCAGTAGCAACCGAGAGCCGATCACGGCCAAATCCAGGCGCTGCACGGAGAACATACCCAGTGGCCGCGGTTCCGGATTCGTGTCGTGACACCGGCCTCGCATCGGGCCAGTGCACTCCGCATTAAACTCATCGGAGTTCTTATACTCCTCGATGGCCTCCTTGCGAAGCTTCGGCCGCATCCTCTCCTTCTCCAAGCCGAACCGGGTCGAGGCGCAGCCTTCTGAGAGATCATCCGCCTCGGCCTCCAGATCTCCACTTGCTTTTGGGAGGCATCCACTTGACCATGAGCTCGGAATTTCTTTGCTCCAAAGCTGGCTTGTGGCCTCTAAGCTCATCTTGTCGACCCTTCGCCTTCGCAAGGCTCCTCCAGCTCGGTCACCCGATCCCGGGAAGCCCTTCAGATCGGACTCCTTGGTAGAGAGCTCTTTCTCCTCGCATCCGTGAGGGAGCTCGTAGTCCCCACCTTCTCCCGGGCGCCTCCACTCACGGAGTTTAGCCGCTGTGTCCTCGTGTTGCCGGTAAGCTCACGGACAGCTATCACAGTCTCTCTGAGCCGCATAGCCTTATTGCCCACCCGCGAGGAGGATAATTAGAACAAGGAAGGCTAACAAGGTCAAAAGGACAGAGCGTAAAGAATCAAACCTCGCCGGTGGCAATCCCAATGTCTCCCATCAAGGCCGACGGGTTCTCCTTCTCCGCCACTCGCATGATAGAAGTCCGGGGCGAAGAGTCTCGTTGATGAGCCCTATCCCAACAAAGCAGAGTTGTGGGCGTGAGCTGGGCGTACATGTGTCCACCCCTTCAATGGCGGGCACGCCTCCCACTCCGTTTTCCTCTTCTCCAGTCTCCCTCGCGGTGGCCAGGAGGAGATCGGGTAGCCACCGAGTGCATTGTCCCCGCGGATGGAGGGAGCGCGTGGTAGAGGTAGTGGGCAAAGAAGCAGAGGGCTACGGGTAGAGGTCTCCACCACTTTCGGGTCTTGGAAGACCTCTCCCTATGCGTAAGATCCGCATCTCTACGCCCTTTTCTTGGATCAAGTTCCCGATTATGCCCTGAGGCAATAGTACGGCCGAGATGATGCCCGGAGAGCATTGGGCGGAGGAGGACCCCGGGGAGGTGGAGGCAGATTCCCAAAGGGTTAGAATAGTTCGGGAGCAAACTGAGAGTCTCCCCCCTCCCCGCTCGCTACAGAATGGGCCCTTGCTTTTTCATGGGAACCCCTCCCATCTCATTCTCGCCTTCCTCGGGGCAAACTCTTCCTTTGTTGGCCCCTCTCGGTTCTTCGGCCTTCGGGCTGAGTAGCACTTAGAGGAGGAGCCATCGAAATCATACACTTCCTGATCTACTCGAGGGAAAGAAAAATGGTTAGCAAAGGGCTTCAAAAATCAAAAGCAAAGTAAATTGGCAACAGCTTTATAGAGGAATCGTAGACCGATTATTTCGGGAGGATCGCACTCAGCCGCCCAAAGATACGTGTCTTACAATCCGCCTCGAACCGGTAATGTTCGTGCACCCGCCAATCGTGGTCGCGGGGCAAAGGCTCTATCTCTACTGGGGGCATGTGGGCGCCCGCGAGGAGCCACCCCGAGTAGATCAACAGGGGCTCATCTTCCACTATGGCGCCCACATCGTAAACACAGCTCCTCCCCGCCGTCCAAATAGCCGGCCGTGCATCTCTAAGGCACACGCATAGCATCGGCTAAGAGGGGTCCGGATAGCTACTGCGCGGCCACCTTCATCTAGACCGGATTTGAGGGTTTTGAGAAGGGCCATCCAAACCTAGGACTCAATGACCAAGATGTCCCTCTCGGTTCCATCGTCAAATTTATTTGAGGGAGGAGAGAAAGTCCTCAAGGAGTAGTTCCTAGCCTTCAAGCTCAGGATACCACGGCTAACTGGTTCTCGATAGTAGGCATGAGAGCCCAAAGAAGGGTAGGTTCATAGCCCAGAATCTCGCACACAAATGAATGGAGACAATGGCCCGAATGGCATCGGGAGTCGCGCACGGGCAAAGTGTGCATCAACTCTGTGAAGAAATAAAAGAAAGGGTCCAGGGGCGCTCTCAATCCGTTCTCAAACCGGGCCCCATAAAAACGCAGGCTCGGTTGTCCCCGCGGACATCTCGCTATGGTCTCGGCCGCAGCCTTGTCCTTGTCCGCCAAATGAATATGCCCTAGGGCGCGGACACGGTAAGCGCTGCGGTCCACATTATAAACCTCGTAAATATCCTCCTCCCACCAATGGTGGCCACCTCCTTGGCCTTCTTACGACCACGACTGTGATTCACATCCCTAGCCGGCCTCTTGCCTTGCTCCGGCAGGGCCACAATCTCCTCCTCCTCCCCTGAGTCGAGCTCGAAGGCATCCACAATATCGGTGGTCTCACGCCTTCTCGAGGTCCCCGCGGCCCTCCTATCCCCCTCATCGCGGTCATCCTCTTCGGTCTCCGAGCTCGAGGAGCCAAAGAGACCCGTGGGGTCACCGCGGCGTGGGCCACCTCCGATTCACCCGCCACCTCGAAACCGAGGGGGTCAAGTTCCTCACCTCGCTCGCTCAATCGGGTCCAAGTAGCCGCGGACACACACCCGGGGGAAAGATGGTACTCGGGGCGTAACGTCTAAGGGGTCACTCAGTGGTCCCCGCTCGGTGCCCGCGAATTGTTTGATTGTTCGGTGGTCCATTAGCTCACACTTCTCCCACCGCTTATTTGTTCGGGGACACGAATCGCTCTCCTCACTAGTTCAACGGCGTTCGTGAGCCCGATCTCTCTCAAGGGGAAACCCGCACAAAACCCCCATTACAAAGTTTCTTAGCCTACTAAGTGATCCCCCAACACCCGCACATCCCTGCTATATATATATTTTCTCTTGCCCTCCCACAACCGGGGTGGGACGAACGGCCCCCAAACTGGCTTTCTCACGTAAATACGTAAAAGCTTCGGGCAAGGATAGCCTAAGCCACCCTAAGCCTACCTTCCTAAAATCCCCCTAGTCTTTTACAAACGGCAAAGACATCGTGGGTGGCTCCATCTCCTAGTTCTACTGACTACGGCGGGGTCCAAATTCACGGGTGGTCATTTTTCAAAACCCAGAAAAGAAAAAAAAATAGAGGGAGATGAAGAAGAGAAACACCCAAATACTTACGAAGGAAAACTTGATGGTTGGATTCGGAAAGCAGTAGCACGAGGATCGCAGCAAGAATTTTCTCTCTCGAAGGCTCTCTAAAGGTTTGGAAACGGTAAAAAGGGTTTGAGGTTTAAGGGTTTGGTATTTATAAGGCCTACCTATACGGGTTAACCCGTTAACCCGTATTAATTAGCCCACAAATCCTACCTCGGACCCTGAACCGTCTCCAACGTTTGAAAATTCGAAAAATTAAATACCCTTTGCATTTATTGCCCCCAATGGGCGACACGCACTCGCACGTACTCACTAACCGGTCTTTCATCCGCCAAGGGGCCCACTCCTGCTAACCTGGGAGGCACGCCATACGCAAGGGACCACGTGTCACTCATCGGTGCCTCCCGAACGTTCCTCGCCCATGGGGCCAAGCAACAGACAACAAAAACGCTAACACCGGTGCTCGCCGAGGAGCACCGAGCAGACCGAAGCTTCTAGTAGCTCCTCACTCGCACCATAAATAATCACACTTGGAGCTAGGGGCCATTTGATGAGCCCGGATCTACCGGACCGGGCCCGCGCCTGGCCTAGTCCAAGGAACCAGCCGACGTAGCCTGAGTTCCTAGACCGTAGGGAAGACCGCGGACAAATAGGCCCTCGTGGTCAAGACCGCGTCCCTCCTCGCATCGTCCCCATCGAGGACCATCTGGGACCCCGCCGCCGGATCCGTGCCCGCATGAGTCATGCCCGCATCAACCGTGCTCGCGTCATATATCTTTGACCGCGGGCACAACGTCGACCGCGGGCACATGCCGCTTCCTGCTAATGTCAAGCCTTACCGAGCAAGTTAGCTTACCGGGCTCGACATGCCACTACTGCCGGCTCCCCCATCACGCATTCAATGCGGCTCACCGCGCCTACTATTCCATTTAATGCACTAAGCCGGCTACACGGCTCATGTCCCTTTCAGCCATGTCCTCGGACAGCCAATGTTCCCTCCCCGACAGACCAATTAGCTGCGGACACGTGTAGCCGGTCAAATACCAAAGTGCCCCCTGTGGCCGATCTCATTGCTTACCTCAACAAGCACTATCAGGCATTGCCTATAAATAGAAGGCCTTTACCCCTCAAGGTAAGTTCCATATACAATTGAGTAAGCTCTATTACTCTCTAAACCTAAACACACACACACTCCAAAGGTATTCAAAGCCTTATTACTCAAGCATTCTTACCTCACACCCGAGGGCCTGAGTTGGAGTAACATCCAACTTTGACCTTAACGGTGCTTGTTTGTGTTGTGATCTAGGTACATCAAACCATCAAATATATCCTAGCCAGATATCCTTGAACCGCTCCTGACCCCAAAAGCTGTGGCGTCATCAAGTACACTACTCCCTTTATCCTTAAATAACTATTCAATTTTAAGAAATTTTTGTCCTGCAAATGATAGTCCAGGTTCTTATACTTTTGTTAAAATCATGTTCTCCTATATCTACTTGTATTTATAAGTTTGTAAAATCTTATAATAAAATCAATTTTTTCTAAATAATAGAATGATAAGTTTTTAAAGGCGCATTTCGGTTAATAAAATAGCCGAATTTTAAATATAACATATTTCGAATAAATATTGGTGATAATATTACAAGTTCTTAGTGTTAGTATTAGTGTCTAAAGCTAAAGGTAAAGGCAGTTTTCATATACAACTCTTTTACTTAGTTTTCTTAAAGATTGTTATTGTCACATTTAAAGTGGCGTTCTAGACACCCAAACTAATATTTTTCATAACCAAATGATTATCTCTTTAACAAACTGAAATTGAAACTTTTAAGTTTCAAGCTCATATTTTTAACATCTAAACTTACATTTTTAATACTCAAAATTACTTTTTTTTTTTTTTTTAATTTCACACAGGTTTAAGCTTGTAAAAACACTATCACATTACAACACTAAAATTGACACCGTTTACATCAACACCAACATTTATGAGTTCGTCTTACAAAAAAACGCGTTTTTTTTGGCATTTAGAAAAAATGTGTTTTGTTATCCTCGTTTGTGTCAGTGCCAGTTTAACAAAGTGCCAGTGTGACAAAGTGCCAGTGCATGTGTAACAAAGTGCCAGTGTAAAAAAAGTGCCAGTACCAGTTTAACAAAGTGTCAGTGTAAACAAAGTGCCAGTGCATGTGTAACAAAGTGCCAGTGTAAAAAGTGCCAGTGTCAGTTTAACAAAGTGCCAGTACACTAACACTGGCACTTTGTTAAACTGACACTGACGCTTTTTACACGGGCACTTTTATATACATGAACTGGCACTCTTCACACTGGCACTCTGTTACACTAACACTGACACTTTGTTACACTAACACTGACACTTTGTTAAACTAACACTGGCACTTATTTTACACTAACACCGATATTTTGTTAGACGTGCATTGACATTTTTTTACTAACTGCCAGTTATTAAAAGTGTCAGTGGTAGTGTTAATAATTGCCAGCCATTACACTGTCACTTATAAAAGTGCCCGTTGTAGTATCAATAAGTGCCAGTGTACATGTGCTGACACTTTTTTACACTATCACTGGCACTTTTGTAGATTGACGCTGACACATTATACACTGGCACTTCCAAATACATGTGTTGACACTCTTTTATACTGGCACTTTTTTACCCTTTCGCTGGCACTTTTTTACACCAAACACTGGTACTCTTTTTTGCTGGCCCTCATAAACACATGCATTGGCACTCCAAAACACATGCACTGGCATCTAATTACACACATGCATCGGCAATTTCTTTGTCCAACGCTGACACTCTTTATCTACAACAATGGTACTCAATTATTAAACCCTTTATCCACTACAACATTCTTTATACTTCAGCATTTCAGATGTGTCCAAATCAAAAGGTCTCCATTAAATCACAAATTGGAATAAAATTGCACACAAATTTCCAAAAGATTCACACGCTTGCATCTAAGGTTTAATTTCATAATAAATCACCAAAAATACTAATATTGCGTCAATCATGGACTCCAGATTCATCGAAAGGCCCTGTTTGCTGGAGGCATTTCCGGTGGCCGAAAATACATACCGTCGCCGTCGATGACAATGATGTCGGAAGAGAAAAGGTTTTCTGTAGTTGCGGCAGATTCAAGAGACGTCGGATTTGTAGATGAAGAAGAAGAGAGAAAGGGGCAGAGCGCGACGGATTTTACGGTAATTTTAAAACCCGTTTTTTCATAAGCTTATAAAAAAAACGCGTTTTTTACAAGATTTTGACAACATTTATATGAGAGTAACTATTTAATTATTAAAACTTCGTTTTTCTCATAAAACTGAATCGCGCCTCAAAAAATACATTTTCTCTACTCTTCCGTTTTAATTTAATTTTTCTACTTTGATTTTGCACGGAATTAAGAAATCGATATAAAATGTGTAATAAAGTCAAGCGGGTTGGGTTGAGGATATAATAATTGTTCAAAAGGCTATTTCTTATAATTTCAATCGGTAAAAAGTAGATGGATTTTTTTCGTAATTGTGTTGAACTTTATGAGAATAAAGTTATCCTTTTGAAAATAAAGCAAAGTAAGAAGATTATAATAAGATGGAACGAAAACAAAATTAAGAAGTTAAAACTGGGATGGACAGAGTATTATTTAATAAAAAATATTTTTCATAAAAACAATGCTATAAATTTACATAAGAGATATAATAATAATAATAATAATAATAATAATAATAATAATAATAATAATAATAATAATAATAATAATAAGGAAACCTATATATACGTACAATATTTGCTACTTTACGAAAATAAAATAAAATAAAATAAAAAGTCTACTTTCTGAATGTCCCTTAAACAACTGAGGGAGTAATTTATTAGTGTACCATAAAAGAAAATGATTCATTAAAGAAATTGACTAATGCTAAGATCATGTGTGACGGTGAGTAAATTTTTGTTCATAAGTGAAATTCTTTGAAAACTGGTTCGACTGATGTAATGATAAACGAATTTTCGCTCAAATTTCTGAGCGAAACTGTTTTGCCCACATTTTAAGCAAAACTGTGTGTGAAGCGAAAAAAGATTAAATGTTTATCTCTTAATTTTGATTTACCACAAACGACGTAATTTATACAAAATATTAATAAAGTGCATAATTTTTTTCCGCCTATGGATAGAACTCAATTTTGAATAGATTATTCACACGTCTTGTTCCTTTCTCTCTCTAAGCTTAAGTTTAAAAAAATATTTAAGCTTTTGGTTGTGAATAACTACAGAAACAATTTCAAATATGCCGATGCCAGTGTGCTATGGGCGGACAAACCCTAAAAATAAGGGGAAGGGAAAAAAATCCACTCGAATTGATCAATATGATATTTTCACGTATACGACCGAAAATTCACATGATGGAAACAGTATCATCGAATACATAGCATGCAAACGAGATTTTCAAAACAAAATCACACAACTGCTCTCAAAGCATACTTGATTGAGCATATATATGGATCAACTGTTGGAACATTAATGATCCATTAACCATGAACCGACTCACAACTAGTTTAAGAAGAGAAAGAGAAGAAGAATACGGAAGCGTGTACCTTGTGATTCCATAATTGTGTTCTTGATCTTGTTCTTGAATAAAATGGAAAAGTAGGGAAGAGTAGATCTTCTAAATGATAGTGCCCACACTATAATCTTCTTGATGAATGAAGAAAACTCTTATGACTGAATTGTATATGCAACTAGTGTCTCTAATGGCTGATGGATAGCCTTTATATAATAAGAGAAGGGGCACTTCATTTAGGGACTACACCCTTTCATAAAGATGATGGTGTGAAGTTACCATTATGCCCATCATTTAATGGTACTTACACCTAATAAAATTCTACACATTTTGTCTATACTTTAACATTATTAAATGATTATAACAAATAGAATTAAATAACACATATTAATTAATCCATGTTCTAACAAGACATAATAGAATCCTTAAGGATATGGTAAGAAGTATATTTTCTTGTACTTCTTTACCTCACTCATTATGGGCGAATCATTAAAAATCGCAGCTTATATTCTCAATAGAGCACCTTCAAAAGCTACCGACAAAACCCCTTATGAGTTATGGACGAATAAGAAACCGTCCTTAAATCATCTTCATTTATGGGGGTGTCCAGCAGATGCTAGACCTTATAAGGTCTAATGAGGGCAAACTGGACCTAAATACTGTTAGTAGCTATTTTGTAGGGTATGCCGAGAGATCTAGGGGATAAAAATTTTATGACCCAAAAACTAGAACCTTTTTCGAGACGGAAAATGCTAGGTTCTTTGAGGATGTTGAATTTAGAGGGAAAAATTTGAATAGTAATTTTGAATTTGAAGAAATGAAAGAGAAATTTGTTTCTATACCTCTTCCTATAGTTCCTATCGAAAATCAAGCAGTTGTGCCTGAAATTCGACAAGAACATAATATTCAAAATGACGTTAATTCTCCTATTAATGAACAACATGAAAATGTTGATGAGGAAATTCAACACCCTCAAAATCAAGAAGAACCGGTGCCATTAAGAAGATCTAATAGAGCAAGAAGGAGTACTATACCGGATTATTATGATGTATATCTTGCCGAGAATGAGGAACCGTTAGGTTTAGTGGGAGATGAGCCAATCACCTTCCATGAAGCCATTAGTGATCCAAATTCTCATAAGTGGATTGATGCCATAAATGAAGAGTTAAAATCCATTGTTGGAACATTAACGATCCATTAACCATGAACCGACTCACAACTAGATTAAGAAGAGAAGGAGAAGAAGAAGAAGAAGAATAATACGGAAGCGTGTACCTTGTGATTCCATAATTGTGTTCTTGATCTTGTTCTTGAATAAAATGAGAAAGTAGGGAAGAGTAGATCTTCTAAATGATAGTGCCCACACTATAATCTTCTTGATGAATGAAGAAAAATCTTATGACTGAATTGTATATGTAACTAGTGTCTCTAATGGCTGATGGATAGCCTTTATATAATAAGAGAAGGGGCACTTCATTTAGGGACTACACCCTTTCATAAAGATGATGGTGTGAAGTTACCATTATGCCCATCATTTAATGGTACTTACACCTAATGAAATTCTACACATTTTGTCTATACTTTAACATTATTAAATGATTATAACAAATGGAATTAAATAACACATACTCCCTCCGTCCCACCTTAGTGTAGACTTCTTTCCTTTTTCGTCCGTCCCACCTTAGTGTAGACTGCCAAAATTAGAAAGTTTTTTATTATTTTTTATTTTCCCCACCCCACTCACTCATTCTCTCTCTTCATTTTTCACCATACAATTTATTCAACCAACCTACTATTCACTCCACTCATTCTCTCTCTTCATTTTCTACCACACATTTTCATTATCTTAATAATATTCCTTAGTTATTGTGCCCACCACCTTAGTCTACACTAAGGTGGGACGGAGGGAGTATTAATTAATTCATGTTCTAACAATCTCCTACTTGGATTAATATTAATATGTATCTTTTACTAAATAAATTCCTTAATCATTTATAACATGAATGACAACCCTTATGTGCACGTTTATTGTCATCCAACACAATCCCGCCAATTAGTCTTATAAGTATAGAGAGTAAAGGGGCAGTCGTTGTAATTGATTCGCAACTAAACCCACATTAATCACATATATATATCCAACTAAATGACATAGATTAAGTATAGATATGTAGCATGGAATATTAATGAATATATATGAAGAACGCATATATATATTCTCCAACTAGTCCTACTTAACCAAATGAGATCAATATAAATAAAAACAACACAAAGAAATAGAAAACAACACAAACTCTCACTGATTTAAGCATTATCAAAATTGTTTCACCCATATGAGCAGTATGCTCGTGAAACATCAAAAGAGATTACCCTTTACAAAATGGATCCAATAACATGGAGTTTGATCCTATAAGTTGTATATCTATTTGTTCATTGTATACTTATTTCTCTTCAACAAGAGACATAACCATATGATGTCTTTCGACATCTTTGCATCCACTAAAACATAATCGGAATACTTAATGATCTCAAAATGATCCGATTTTATATACATAAGCATGTAGTTTAATGTTTTATAGGTACTTCATCATTCTTTTGGATGCTACTTAATGTTCTTCTTTTCGAATTGCTTTGGTATTGACCAAGCATCCCAATAATAAATACAAGGTCTGTACGAGTACAGACTTGCGCATACATTAAGCTTCCTACTGCCGGTGCATAAGAGATATTTTCCATATACTTGGATTCAAAATTAATTTTAGGACATTGCTTTAGACTGAATTTATCTCCCTTAGAGATAGGGGTGTCATGTGGTTTACAATTTTCCATGCTAAACCTTTGTAATACCTTCTCTATATAGCTCTTTTGTGATAATTCCAAAATACCTCGTGAATGATCACGATGGATTTGGATTCCTAATACAAAAGATGCCTTACCAAGATCTTTCATCTCAAATTTGTTTGAGAAATTTCTTAGTTTCTTTTAGAAGGTCCTTATCATTACTAGCAAGAAAAATATCATCCACATATAAGACCAAAATAATAAATCTACTTCCACTGAACTTATGGTACACACAATTTTTACCAAGATTCATTTCAAAGCCAAATGAAAGAATAACTTGGTTAAATTTTAAGTACCATTGACGAGATGCTTACTTAAGCCCATAAATGGATTTCTTAAGTTTACAAACCAGTTGACTAGTTTGATCCGAATTAGTCACCATTTCTGGTTTCTTCATATAGATAGTTTCCTCAATGTTGCCATTGAGAAAAGCCGTCTTAACATCCATTTGATGAAGCTCAAGATCATAATGTGCCACTAATGACATAATGATCATAAAAGAGGTTTTAGAAGATTCCAGAAAAAAATATTTCTTTATAATCAATGCCTTGCTTTTGAGTAAATCATTTAGTAACAAGACGTGCCTTATATCTTTCCATATTACCTTGCTAATCCCTTTTGGTTTTAAATATCAATTTATAACCAATAGGTTTTACACCTTCAGGTAATGGGACAAGATCCCAAATGTCATCGTCTTTCATTGATTTTAACTCCTCATTAATGGCATTGATCCACTTATGAGAATTAGGACTATTAATGGCTTCATGGAAGGTGATTAGATCATCTCCCACTAAACTTAAGGTGTCCTCATTCTCCGCAAGATACATATCATAAATATCCGGAATAACATTTCTTCTTTCTCTAGTAGATCTTCTTAAGGGCACCGGTTCATCCTCATTTTGAGGTTGTTGAATTTTATTATGTCCAACATTTTCATGTTGTCCGTTATTTACGGGAGTCTCTATATTATTTTGAATTGTATGTTCTTTGTTGAATTTCAGGTACAATTACTTGATTTTCAATAGGAACTAAAGTTTGAGGAACAAAGAGTGGTTCCTCTAACTCTTCAAATTCAAAATCATTACTATTTTTCCTACTAAATTCAACATCCTCAAGGAACCTAATATTGTCAGTCTCGAAAAATGTTCTAGTTTTCGGGTCATAAAATTTTTATCCCCTAGATCTCTCGGCATACCCTACAAAATAGCTACTAACAGTATTTAGGTCCAGTTTGTCCTCATTAGACCTTATAAGGTCTAGCATCTGCTGGACACCCCCATAAATGAAGATGATTTAAAGACGATTTCTTATTCGTCCATAACTCATAAGGGATTTTGTCGATAGCTTTTGAAGGTGCTCTATTGAGAATATAACCTGCGATTTTTAATGCTTCGCCCATAATGAGTGAGGTAAAGAAGTACAAGAAAATATACTTCTTACCATATCCTTAAGGATTCTATTATGTCTCTCCAATATACTATGCTAGGTTTGCCCGGCATGGTGTAGTGAGGGACAATCCTACACTCTTCAAAAAATAGCGAGTATAAATGACCCGGACGTTATTCACCCAATACGTTATACCGTTCGTAGTTTTCACTACTATGATCGGATTTAACGTTCTTAATAGTCTTTCTTATGCCTTAAAAGACTTGAAAACGTCCAATGATTGAAACTTTACATGAAGAAAATAATGTATCCATAACGAGTAATCATCCATGAACGTAATGAAATATTGTTGACCATTCCATGAAGGATTAATGAATGGTCCACAAATGTCCATATGAATTAGTTCCAAGACGTTTGATATTCTCAAAATTTTATTTTCTTTAATGTTTGTAAATTTATTCTTTAAAACACTTAATACAAAAGTTTTATTCGGAGTATCAAGTTATTTTTAGGATTCCCTCCGACATAAGCTTTATCAATTCTCCCTTTGGAGATATGACCCAAACGCCTATGCCATAGAATACAAGAATTTTCACTTGATAATTTTTGCTTAGTGCCTTTAGTTTTGTTTTCATTATTATGGGACCCATTCATTTTCTTGGTATGAAGTAAATTAAGATTATCGATATATGACAAAGTACTAGTACCGACAATTTTAGAATTTAAAATAAAGATCACATTTATTATTATCAAGGAACAAGAGTAACCTTCCTTGTCAAAATTGTGATAGATATTAAATTCCATCAAAAGGATGGTACAATGAATGTATTATTTAATACAAAATAATAGCCAGTACTTATCAATAATCTAAAAGTCCCTAGGCCTATAACTTCAACCGGATTTCCGGCTTCCATATAGATGTATTTCTCGTCTTCACTAGGGAATTCGGAAATTAAAGGCAACCTTGCATACATGAACTAATGTGAGTTGTTGCACCAAATATAACCACTATGTATATTAAGGAATTGAAACCAAATTTGCCTTAGTACAAACAAGACCAAATGACATACCATCCTGAATTCGCCATTTGCGATACTTATGGTAGTCGTTCTTCATGCGAGTAAGGTCCTTGCAAAAGAAGCATTTCTTGACTTTATGATCTTTAAATGATCCCTTATGATTCTTACTTGCAACCGCAATTTCCTTTCCTCTTCTCTT
The DNA here is from genome assembly GCA_022495995.1 of Adenophora triphylla var. japonica. Taxonomy (NCBI): domain Eukaryota; kingdom Viridiplantae; phylum Streptophyta; class Magnoliopsida; order Asterales; family Campanulaceae; genus Adenophora; species Adenophora triphylla. Next base: position 12,922 of record JAFEMH010007436.1, on the reverse strand, counting down.
AATCCCACGAGAAGAAGTAAATCTTTGAGTGAGTACTTTCTAATTTGAGATATTTCATCCTATCTTCCTCTAATGTCATATGTGAAAGTAATCCATTAATATTCCACTTTTTCTTTTGACATTTATAGGTCACTTCAAAAGGACCAAATTGAGGAGGAAGATAGATCAAAACTAAGTGCACGAGCAAATCTTCCGAAATCTCTAACTTAAGTGCTTTTAGTTTGATCGAAAGATGAAATAATTCGATAATGTACTCCCGAAGATTTTCGTCACCCTTGTACCGAATGGAAACAAGTTTCCACAAGAATTCAAGAAAAATCTCGGCATTTTCGATTTCGGAGACATTGTCCAAAAATATCTCTGAAACTACATTTTCCATGATCATTAGACTCACGCGGTTGGACCGTTCCCATTGCTCAACATTTTTCCGTTCTATAACGGCATTTCCTTTAGTGAGAGCAGCGGGACTTGGTCCCCAAATGCGTGATCGATTTCCATATTGCCTAAGATCATCGTTATATTATTTTTCCAAGTTTTAAGTTTAGTCCCGTGTAAGCAAAGGTGCATCATTTATAGCGGTAGTTACGAATGAAGCATTAATCAAATGCGAAGGAGAAGAACAAGAATGAAACAAATCATATATAAGAAACTACATATTGATTAATTATATCAAATGAATTCCATCAAAATAAAAGATAATCAACATGACATCAAGACTAATCTTTGGATTGCGAATTGACTCACAATTTGATTTATCTTAAGGTAAACAAATAGCTTAAACAACACACTTTAAATACTTGTCTTCCTTTGGACAGGATCAAGTACAAAAATTGTCCTAAAGTTTAAGGTACTTATTCCCCGGCAATAAAGAATATAAACAATTCACTTTAAACACCCGCCTTCCTTTGGGATGGTTCACAGCATTTAAAATGATCAAAAGTTTAGTTCAATTACTACCCCATAAATGTAAATACTTAGTCAACAACAAGGTCTCCTTTGGAAAACAAGCATGTTATCACATATCAATATTTACATTCATCTTTAACAAGTTTGAATTTAATCAACAAGGTCTCCTTTGGGAAACAAGCATGTTAATTATGTCCAAAATGTTAAGGATATAATTAATCGGAAATAAAAAGCCTTAAGGTTATTTCTGAAAATTTAAAGGGTAAATAAATAAGTGAAATTTATCATTAAAAGATAATATCCTTTTGTTCTACCCGTCCATTCTTAAAGTTCGATAACTCTAAGAACCGCCGAAGCGCGACTAGTGTCCAGATACTATAATTTACTAACAAATTATCACAAATGACGAATTACGAATGACCAAAATTGCGCTTTATAAACATTGAAGCTTACGCACACATGGGCGGTCGCGGTGGGCGGCAGTCAAGCTTCAATTCCACAAATTTTGAAGTCGATGTACACATGAGTCCCCAAAGCCCGGTGCCCCTAGATTTGACGAAAAGTCACCATTTTTAACACCACTTTTAAATGAACAGGAGAGTAACGAATAGAGAGAGTCAAGTAATCGCCGCGGGGCTACGCCCAGGCCCTTTGATGCCCGATGACATACTGGTCTACGACGACGACTAGGCCCGCGCCTCGGAGAGCGTCTTCCTTTGCCGAGGACACGAGCCGATGCCCTTGCACAATTAGCTACTAATTCTTAACTTAATGGTGAATCAATATTCGGCCAAAGCAGTAGATCCGCATACTCACATCACATTTTTTAAATGCGTGGCTATGCATATGAACAAACTCACAACGCATCCAAGGATGGTGGCTATGTTCAAAATGGGATAATCTTACATTAAGAATTGAAAGCCTTTGAGTAAACCAAAAACAGAAATAGAATGAAGTTTTATGAATATAATACTCTTAGACAAGATGAGTATCATGATCAAGAACAAAAACTAAATGAAATCATACAAGAATTAAAAGCATAAGGCTTTATAAGAATTTCAAACTCAATTCAATGATGGTGGCTACGATACCAATTGTTGGAACATTAACGATCCATTAACCATGAACCGACTCACAACTAGATTAAGAAGAGAAGGAGAAGAAGAAGAAGAAGAAGAATAGTACGGAAGCGTGTACCTTGTGATTCCATAATTGTGTTCTTGATCTTGTTCTTGAATAAAATGAAAAAGTAGGGAAGAGTAGATCTTCTAAATGATAGTGCCCACACTATAATCTTCTTGATGAATGAAGAAAACTCTTAATTTGTATATGTAACTAGTGTCTCTAATAATTACTGATGGATAGCCTTTATATAATAAGAAAGGCGAAGACTTCATTTAGGGACTACACCCTTTCATAAAGATGATGGTGTGAAGTTACCATTATGTCCATTATTTAATGGTACTTACACCTAATGAAATTCTACACATTTTGTCTATACTTTAACATTATTAAATGATTATAACAAATGGAATTAAATAACACATATTAATTAATCCATGTTCTAACATCAACAACTATTAATATTATATGTAGCATTTTTATTTAATATTGTCATGCTTTGTTTCCGTATGTAAGCTATATGTTAAATTATTATTTTCATTTATTTAACGTTTTAGATATCAAATTGATGTTTATTTATAAGTGTTTGATTTACAAAGAAGTGCAACTACAATAAAAAATAAAAAAATTTAAAAAATTTAAAAAATTATTTTGTAATGTGAACGAATAAAAATACTAATTTATATCATTAATTTATAGAATAAAATAATTAATTTTAATTTTTTATTAATTATAAAAATGTCGTGAGTAAAAAATTGGCTGAACAATATAAAATATGAATTTTTGTATGCAAAATTCATTCAGGCATCAGATTCAGATTCGCTCATTATTTGGTGAACGAAAATTTCGCTCGAGGGTAGGCAAATCAAGTGAAAATTAACTAAAAGTCAATGAGAAAGATGGTGATGTCAACCATGGAGGCTATTCATTGCACTGCACAAGTAAATTGTAAGAAGTCAAATTACTCAATTGCTTCGTAATAAAAGTTGAGATTAATTTAAAATCTAAACAAGTTGGGGGATTTAGTTAGAAAATTAAAGTTGACAACTCCATGGGGAGATGTTAAGGGTAGAAGCTACAAGTGAAGTTCAAAGGGATTTTTATTTATTTATTATTTTTCTTGTGAGATGTGGAGGCTTGTAGATGTTATCAAATATACTTATATTTGATATAAAATTTTATGAAAAGTGGATATCCATTGTGGAATTCTAAAAATTGATATTGTCTTACTATTAGATATACAATTATTAATAATTTTAAAAATTGCATAAAAATATTTAAATTTTTATAAAATTATGATTAAAATCAGTTATATTGACCATAAAAGTAAAATGAAACTAACTTTCGAGACTAAAGAATTACATTTGTGTCTTACATGTGCTTTTACGATATCAAGTATCTATAACTATATAATGGGACAAGTGTAAGAGAAGTTTTCCCGCTCAAATTAAGGGCAACATTGTCATTTTCCCGATGTAAATCTTGCAAATAAGATGGGCAAAAATGCAAACCCACTTTGACATTCTCGCATTATGAGAACAAAATGTCAAAATAAGACGAGATACACGAGAATCCTTTTGTATTCCTCTTTCTTCTCGATCCTAATCAAGCTTCCCCTCAAAAATCAAACCCCTTTTCCCCCAAAACATCCGGGCTCTCTACTACGTCGTCGCCGCCGTACGTCGCCGCCCTCCCTCTCTCTCTTAACTTCCATGGTTGATGTTGATGCCTATCTACCATGTCTCTATTCGCCGCCATTCTCTCTCTTCTATCTTCGATGTCATGGCTAACAGTTTATCGAAAATCCCGTCGTGCCTCGAGATCTCTCTCGATTTCAATCTCCCCTTTCTCTGTCATTTAGTCATCGGGTTTGGGTCCACTTTGGTCGACAAAGAAATACCTCGCCCGATCTCGACAAAGATACCTTTTGAAACCGGCAAGGTAATGCGAACTGACCATGACACTACCAAAGTTCTTAATCTTCTTGCTTCTCGCTTACATGGATCCATATATTGAGGAGATCTTGATCATCGTCGCTCATGTCACTTTTTATGAATTCAACGTTGAGCTCAACGATGGGTTTGTTTTCCACCTCCACTTCGTTTTAATCCAACAAAAATTACCATCTTCTTTACGACGCATTAGGGTGTGATTATATACGTATTTGTGTTTGGTTTCATTTCCTAACGGTTAAATTTTCTATTTGGTTCCTAAGGAAAAGAAAGGAAAATCTTTGCTCCTCCCAGTCATGTAATGATTGTTCATGTTTTACATTGAGGAAAAGGTAGACTAGGCATGATGATTGACAATGGATGATTCGGTACCATACCGAGAAATGGAAAATCATTTAGGAACATTTTCTTTAGTGAAAAATGGACATTCACTTGCCCTCATAAGTTTAATAAGTTTAATTCATCGGGGAACAATTAGGAAAATAAAAATAAATTAATGTTGAGAGCATTTTTATATATATGTGGACTTTTTTGAGTGCTTCATAAGCTTAAAAATTGTTAGAAAGGTGAAGGAGAACACAATTATATGAACTACAAACTTATTATCATAACCCGAAGTAAAATTAAATTCAAAGATCTTTCTCTTCAAATCTTAGATGCAGAAATTGACTTTCGCTTACGTACGTTAAGTTTAGTTTTATTCTTTATTTGTTTTTTTTGTTTCGTAGTCATCAAGGAAGTGACGTTGAAGGATCTCTCTTGTGTTTTCGAGAGGTAGTCAATGAGTACTGTTCGTTTGTGAAATTTGAACGCCAGTCCAAATAGATAATTTGAACGCCAAATTCAAATCAATAATGTATCAACTTTAAACTTTTGTCATCCTCGACTTACCTTTAGCTAATACCCCTGTATATTGTCAAGGTTGGCTATACGAATTCGATTAATGAATGGTTCGTTCTCACCTCACGGCAACTTGGTAGTCATTTTTTTTACCTTTTTGTTTGAACTCTGTAGGAGGGGATCCCTCAACCACGGAGGTCTCAGTTCATATGTTATGAATAGCGAAACGAAACACAGGTGCTTTCGTTTGGTTCCAGCTTCATCGTTGCTTCCGTGTTAATGATTTGGCCTCGTCTTGTGCCATCTTCGTATTTTTTAAGACAGTAATATAGATATATACTCCTCGGAGTCCCGGACCAAGGGTATATATGGGGGGATTTCACGCTATCTTAAGAAATTTTTTAAAAAATGAATAAAAGCTTAAATGCGAGATAGGTGAATAGTAGATTTAAAATGTGTGGTAGGAAATATGAGAGATAATGTAAAAGTTAAAATGTGTGGTAGGGTAATAGTAGAGAGAGAATGTAAAAGTTAAAAATATTTAATAGGAGAGGGAATGAGTGGGAGGTAATTACTAGTTAAATGTGTATTGGGAAATAGCTTTCACTCGGAGAGAATGGGGCAGTATAAAGGGCGATATAATTAATGGTTTTTTTGTAAATATACAAGAATATGAAGATTAGATAATACTATTCAAAACTATCATTTTCAAATGAAAACTCGATTCCCGAAATGAACTGTATCTAGCGAGCGAGCCAAAGGGAAAGATGATGACCTGATGCTATGGACGGAGGGCTCTAAGTTTTTTTTCTTTTTAAATAGAATATGTGGACATACATACTTCCTCTCGTTTAGTATTTACTCCCTCCGTCCCATAATAGCTCACTCATTTAACAAATTCGAGAAACGAACGGAAAATAAGAGATAAATTGGGATGTTATTAAAGCTAGGAGTTGTGAGTGGGTAGGAGTAGAATGAGTGGAGAAAATAAGCTAAATTTGAAAAGTGTTGTGAGTATGACAAGATGGCTGGGTCCCCATGAATAAATGAGGATATTAAAATGTTTCCTTGGTTGGGAAATTGTGACTTTAAAGTGGGACACCCAAAATAGCAAAAATGGATAATGTAATACTGGAATGACGTGGCGGAGTAATGCTGCATTGCGCCCAGCCTACTCTCCAATTTTGAAATCTATAGCTTTTAATAATTAGTGAATTTTGTCTCGTTTCCTAGGACTCTATTTGCATTCGAGGCCTAGATGTGGTTTGTTCGTCATGCCAGGTCCGACTATGAGCTTTTTTAATTAGTTTCTTAACATCTCGAGATACCATTCATGCCATATTAAATGCTTAATGGAAACTCCCAAATCTAAGTTTAGAACCGTGTGAAATATGGCCCCTCGAATTTTATGCTTTTGCGTTTGACCTTGACACATTTCCTATATTATCCCGTAGAAAATCTTGTGGAGAATCTCCTTGGAGATTTTGAGTATGAACTTCAAGTTCCCATATACATTTATGTTGAATGCGTAAGCCTCAAAGAAGTTAATGTCATCATTGGTTTACAATTCTCGTGAATGTGAGGATGTTGCAAACCTATTTACTAGGTACTTTTTCTCTTGCTTTCTGTAGTACTTAGGAATATATGATGTAATTATTTTGTATATATAATGTTAAATGTATATTTAGTAGATCAAGTTGTCATTATAAGGACACCCTCGACCCCTTTCTTTTTATTAAGTTTACATTTTTGTAATATGGTGAGATTGTTTAAGTGCAATTGGTCGATGACCTTGACATTGAGAGACGGCTTGTACTTGGATTTCTTTTTTTCTTTGTAAATAAATTAACATATTTTGTAGTCCTCCTGCCGCATTGGTTTTACTGCAAAAAGTAGGTGCGTGTGGTACCCGAGGTCTTTTAGAATTATTTTTGCAAGTAGAATATATTTTGAAGAATATCTATTTCCTCGTGTAGCAAACTTATGATCGTAATCGAGCTTTGTTTTACCCAAGAAGAAGAGTAGGTATAGATAGTAGAAATCCAGGATATCTCGTTTGTTTTACCTCTATGTTTAATCATAAACTATAAACTATACGTATGTGATGCGTCAGTTTATTACAGAGAAAAAAGATAACTTAGTTTAGTACTTTTTCCTTTCATCATTCTAGCCTGCCCTGCTCACCTCATTGCAGTAGATGAATTTCACCGTACTCATTACACATATTAATTAGATTGTATTATTGCTCTAATTGGTATTAGTCCATACAGCGACCATGATCCATGAATCTCTTGGAGGAGCGGCATGAATCGGCCCGGTTGCCTCCTTGGGAAGCTCGGTAACCAGTCGCCATATTTGTTGGGTTTGGGTTCACCTGGTGAACTTCGGTGCAGTTATGTACACAAGATTCATGGAATTTGAATTGTTTTTGGATCATCCGGGCAGGTCCTGGATGTATTGATTGGGATAGAATGGCGTAGAGTCTTCGACTTGTCGAGGATATTGATATGGTGTTGTCATGTACATAAAGCCTCCAGCGAGTTTGAAGTGCGGGCATTTGGTTTCTCGTAGGTCACCGATTTATGTTTATGGTTTCTTGAGTTCATATAGACTTTTCTTTTGCATTTCAGAATGTACATTTTATTTATTTTAATATTTTCTTTTAAGTGAGGCCAGGTTGCAAATGTCTTCTTTTCGCCAGATTACAATTCCTTGCTTACTCTAAGAATATATAATTCACAAATGAGTATATTGAATCATTGAAGAGTTTCAATTTTAATATTTATCCTTATATTTATATTGACTCTTTTATTTAATATCTGTTTTTGTCAAAGTGAACCGAACCATTAGATTAGAACGGGTTGAACCGGACCATTAGAACTGTTACGAAACCGGATCATTAGAATCGGAATGGGACCGTTCCTTGTTGAATTACGCAGCCACTAAATTTTTACACACACGCTAAAAAATATTTGATTGGAAGGATGGCGAGTTTAAAATTTTGATAAAAATCGGATCAATCCACGGGCACTCTCTACCTACAATGGATGGATCACATGTTCTTTATCATATTCTTTCGGTGGATGGCATGGTTGGTATCTACTACACCCTCTATGTCAGTACGTATTTAGTAATTGTCGGCTTAGTCTTTGCAGGCAAAGGCGAGTAGTGACGTCATGAAGCGAAACCAGACTCAAACCCAGCTCTTGCTAACGATTGATGCTATGGTTTACGAGGGTATGCATGACGACCACGAATTTGAGAAAAAAGGTAGATTTGAGCATCTTGAAGACGATGATTATGAAAGCCTCGAAGACAATCTGGTGGGTTTATTAGCCGATGCATATTGAAGACCTAAAGTTTTTTAAGATTTTGAAGATTTGAATGCCCGTGGTTTGAAGATTTGAATACTAATTTATTTTCAATACTTTGTTAAATTTGAAGACTCATTCGAAGATTTGAAGACTCATTTGAAGATTTGAATACTTTTTATTTTAAATCTATGTAATTTTAAATTGTATCATTGACGATAATGAAAATTTCCCCAAAAAAATTATGAAATAAATATTCATAGAGTTTCTATTATTAAATTGATTTCATTATTATCTCATTTTCTTTTATATACTTTCATTTGTTTAGTTTTTTTTTTTATCTTTTTTATATACCTATTTGTAAAAAATATCAGTAGTAAAAAAAGTCAAAAATATTGTTTCCTAGTCAATAAAAATTAATAAAAATAAAAATAAATAAAGGATAGTATGTCCCTCTTTTTTATATACATTAAATTTTTTAGTTTTTTTCAATCTTTTTTATATACCTTTTTGTAAAAAATATCAGTAATAAAAAAGTCTAAAATATTATTTCCTAGTCAATAAAAAATTAATAAAAAATAAAAATAAATAAAGGGTAGTCATCCTCTTTTCTTTTATATACTTTAAATTGTTTAGTTTTTTTCTATCTTTTTATATACCTTCTTGTAAAAAAGATCATCATTAAAAAATCTAAAATAGTATTTTTTAGTCAATAAAAAATTAATAAAAAAATAAAAATAAATAAAGGATAGTCCGTCCCTCTTTTCTTTTATATACTTTAAATTGTTTAGTTTTATTTTCCTATCTTTTTTTATGTACCTTTTTGAAAAAACATATCAGTAATAAAAAAGTCTAAAATATAATTTCCTATTCAATAAAAAATTAATAAAAAATAAAAATAAATAAAGGATAGTCTGTCCCTCTTTTCTTTTATTAACTTTAAATTGTTATTTTTTTCTATCTTTTTTATATACCTTTTTATAAAAAATATCAGTTTAAAAAAATCTAAAATATTATTTCCTAGTCAAATAAAAAATTAATAAAAAATAAAAATAAATAAAGAATAGTCCGTCGTCTCTTTTTCTTTTATATACTTTAAATTTTTTAGTTTTTTTCTATCTTTTTTATATACCTTTTTGAAAAAAATATCAGTAATAAAAAAAGTCTAAAATATTTTTTCAATAAAAATTAATAAAAAATAAACAAAATATAGTCCGTCCATCTTTTCTTTTATATACTTTAAATTGTTTAATTTTTTTTTTTTTTTTTTATCTTTTTTATCTACCTTTTTGTAAAAAACACCGCAATAAAAAAATCTAAAATATTATTTCCTAGTCAATAAAAAATAAAAATAAATAAAGAGTAGTCTGTCTCTCTTCTATTTTATACACTTTCATTTGTTTAGTTTTTTTTTTTTTATCATTTTTTATAAACCTATTTGTAAACAAATTCAGTACTAAATACAGTCTAAAATATTATTTTCTAGTCAATAAAAAATTTTAAAAATAAAATAAAAATAAAGGGTAATACGTCCCTCTTTTCTTTTATTTACTTTCATTTGTTTAGTTTTTTTCTATCTTTTTTTATATATAAAACAACTAATTTTCTTATGTCTAATTGATTTTATATTTTAAAAAATAGCTTATTAAAAACTAAATTAATTATTATTTTTTTCATATTTTTTCTGATTTTTTCTAATTTTATTTTTTTTAAAAAATAGGAAAACCCATTTGGCCCGTGAATCTTCATATCCGGGCCAAATGAGCGGACTTGGACATCAATTCTGGGATGGGCCGGGCCTGGTTTAGGCTCGTTTCATCACACGGGCTAACGGGCTTCAACCCGTCCCGCCCGCGGGTTGGGCCGTACGGACCGGGCTGCGACGAGCTGGCCCGTTTGGCCATCACCACCACCATGTATTCATCTACATGAAATTAGAATTAGATTTTATTCAAGCCTTGACATAGGATTCACAATGCATCACAGATTATATGTTCAGATCATTCAGATGGATGTCGGGATTTAACTTCTAGGTGGAATGCCCTTTGCTAGCAGTGTGGGTGCGGTTGCATTGGCTACCACTACATGTTGAGATTTGACGAGATATCGCCAATATCTCCTTACCTTGTAGTTAGGATGTAATTATATCATTTCCTTATTTCACTCATTGTAAGTTAGGAAGATTGAATTTGTAGCATGATTATAGGAGATAAGTATGGAAGGATTGACTCCTTCTCCAAGTAATACTCTAGCTTGTATATAATTAGGGATTGACTTGTAAAACATCAAGGAAGCAAATACATTTTTCTCTCCTTCACATACACGGTTCTTAACTTGGTATCAGAGTAACCAAGATCCGGATTGAAGCACCATGTCTATGGGTGATGTTAGTGACGAGAAGAAGAAAGCGGTGGATGAGAGGCGTTCACCATACTTTCTGTCGACAAGTGATAGTCCAGGAATGATTCTCACCCATGTTCAATTGAAGGGGGAGAATTATGAGGAATGGGCACGAGTGTTCAAAGGTTCTCTTCGAGCCAAATCAAAGCTTGGTTTCGTTGATGGAACCATTGAACAGCCCGAGGAGGACGAGGAGATTGATCAATGGAGGACTGTGAACTCCATGGTAGTCTCATGGATTTTCAACACTATCGATCCCGCTTTGCGATCTATAGTGACGTATACGGAGGAAGCAAAGACGCTTTGGGATGATCTGAAGGAAAGGTTTTCAGTTGGGAATGAACCGAGGGTTCAACAATTGAAATCAGATTTGGCGAATTGCAAGCAGCAAAAGGGTGAAAGTGTGGCAGCCTATTATGGGCGTGTGAAGATGTGGGATGATCGATTTTGATGCACTCCCAACTTGCTCATGTGCAGGTTGTAAATGTCATGTTAATACAAAATTAGTTCAAAGGCGTGAAGAAGAAAGGGTCCATCAGTTTGTTATGGGCCTTGAAACACCGAAGTTTGAGAACGTGAAATCTTCCATCCTGAACACCGAACCACTGCCAAATGTTAATAAGGCATACTCTATGATCGTACGAGAAGAAAGGGTACGAGGTACTGTGCGTGATGAATACCCTGTACCTGTTAGTTTTGCTGCTCAGACAGTTGTTGGCACAACTGGTCAGACAACTATTGGCACATATGGTTCAAAGGGGGAAAGACGAGCGAACAATTTGTTTGCTATCACCGTAAGAAGAAGGGTCACGAGTGGAGACATGTTACAGGCTGGTGGGTTATCCAGAACGGTGGGGCGAGGAGTCTCCGAAGAACATGAAAGGAAAGAGTGGAGGACAATCTTCCTCGGAACAAAGAAAGTTTACTGCAAAGGCTAACACGGCGCAGTCTGATGATAGAATGACAGATGCAGATCGGGCTCATATGCTGGGCCTTACAACGGAACAATGGAGTCACTTCAAAAATCTTGTTCAGACACATGTGCAGCCATCTGATCGCACAACTGGCAGCACAACTGGCCACACAACTGACCATATGAGTGGTAAGATAAATAATGCACCTTGTCTTGTTGATAGTGGAGCTAATCGACACATAACAGGGGATATTTCTCTGATGAAGTGCACTCGGAATATTGTGGCAAGCCGTATAGGTTTACCTAACGGGAAATACATTGTGGCCACGAAAGAAGGGGATGCTGAGATTGGGAGAGAATTGGTTTTAAAAAATGTGTTATATGCTCCGTCTTTTAATTGCAATTTATTATCTGTTTCTCAGCTGCTTAATGATTCAAATACTCTAGTGCAATTTTCTGACAAACTTTGTGTAATACAGGACCGAGCATCGAAGACGTTAATTGGTGCGAGTGAATAAGATGAGGGGCTGTACTATCTGAGAAGATCAACAGGAATACGGGTTTGCAACATCAAGGATTCTGGGAATTATCATCTTTGGCATCAAAGGCTTGGACATCCCTCAAGTAAAGTCGTCGTCATAGTATCAATAAAGATGTGTGTGGAATTTGCTGTCAAGCAAAGCAGAGTAGAGATAAGTTTCTGTCTAGTGATAATAACTCTGTTTAGATTTTTGATTTAATTCATTGCGACATTTGGGGTGATTATCGAAAGCCTGCTGTGTGTGGTGCCACATATTTTTCGACCATTGTAGATGACTGCTCTAGGGCCGTTTGGGTCTATCTACTTCACCACAAAAGTGATGTTTCTCGGATTTTGAAAAATTTCTTTGCTATGATTGAACGACAGTTCAATAAGCAAGTTAAGAAGATTAGGAGTGATAATGGCCAGGAGTTTCTGTGTTTGACAAAATACTTTTTTGAACTTGGTATTGAACATCACACGTCACAACAAAATGGGAGGGTTGAGCGTAAACACCGTCATCTCTTGAATGTGTCATGTGCCTTGATGTTTCAAGCCAAGTTACCCATAAAGTTTTGGGGGGAGTGTGTGTTAGCTGCCGGTTACTTAATAAATCGTACACCCTCTAAATTGTTACATGGGAAAACTCCTTATGAAATTATTTTTGGTAAACCACCTCCTTATGAAAACATTAAGGTTTTTGGGTCTTTATGTTATGTGCATTATTCCAGAAAAGACAATGTTAAGTTTGCTAGTCGCAGCAGGAGATGTGTTTTCTTGGGGTATCCGTATGGAAAGAAAGGATGGTTGGTCTAAGATCTTGATGAAAACAAGATGCTTGTGTCAAGGGATGTTGTTTTTGTTGAAAAGGAGTTTTCTTTTGCCAATATGAGGATTAGTACAAATCCGGTTTATACAGACTCGGATATGTTTCTTTGTCCTACGGCTGATATGGACA